>JACVVK020000818.1:0-12500 GCA_018292915.2 Batillaria attramentaria
TACAGCAGGCAGGAAAAACGGGATACAGTGGACACTCTGGACGCAGCTGGATGACCTCGACTTCGCAGACGACCTGGCGCTCCTGTCTCACAGCCACAGCCAGATGCAGGACAAGACTACGCGCCTGGAAGCCACATCAGCCGGAACAGGGCTCAAGATCAACAGGAAGAAAACCGAGCTGATGAAGATCAACACCACTGCCAACACACCAGTCACAGTCGGTGGAGAGCCCATCAGGGAGGTAGAGTCCTTTGTCTACCTGGGAAGTGTGGTTGATGGACAGGGAGGCACAGACCGAGACGTCACAGCCAGAATCGGCAAGGCAAGGGCAGCGATGGTCATGCTGAAGAACGTCTGGGCATCCAAAGTTGTCAGCATAAGAACCAAACTTCGCATCTTCAACTCCAACGTGAAGTCGGTTCTGCTCTACGGATGCGAAACATGGAGGACAACGAAGACCATGCAGCAGAAGATCCAGACATTTCTCAACACCTGTCTGAGGCGCATCTTCAACATCCGATGGCCAGAGAAGATCCGGAATGAAGAGCTGTGGGAGCGAGCGGGGCAGGAACCAGTGGCCAAGCAGATCCTGCGGAGGAAGTGGGGTTGGATTGGACACACCCTCAGGAAGCCAGCATCCAGCACCACACGCCAAGCCCTGACATGGAACCCACAGGGGAAAAGGAAGAGAGGCCGGCCTCGCAACAGCTGGAGGCGGGACACTGAGGCAGAGCTATGTAAGCAGGGTACCAACTGGACTGGAGTGGCAAGACTAGCCCAGAACAGAGTGCGATGGCGAAGGGTTGTCGATGGCCTATGCTCCACGTGGAGCCAAGGGCCTAAGTAAGTAAGTAAGTACTGCTGCTCTAGCTCCTGGTCACGTCCTTTCATCTTATTCTCGAATCAGTTTGGTGTGTGTGTGTGTGTGTGTGTGTGTGTGTGTGTGTGTGTGTGTGTGAGGGGGGGGGGTGCATGGGGAGGCCGAGGAGCGGGTGAGACTCTCGGGTAGTATAATCATCGCACACAGAGATAAACAAACAAACGCTCCTAGATGAAGTTCCAAAAAAACTGCGATCTGTTCATCGACAACGAACTGACGCCATCGCGGAAGACTCGTTTCTCGCGATAGTCTCTCGTGAATTGTTGCCAGCGAGCAGAAGACGTCCGCGGGGGGCCAGTAGTTGTCGTGTCGCTGGTGGTGTTGCTGCTGTTGTCTCCTGTGTTTTCCTTACGGATCAGTCGATGAGTGGCGATAGTCCCACAGGCGCGCTGTGACGCTTGCTGGCAATCACGGAATGACACTTCGCCAGTCTTCGGTTCCCGTTCTCTGTCTGTCTGAGTTTTGTTGTAACTCATAGAATTATTGTAGCGTTTCGCTTTGCGTTGTTGTCAGGGGTTTTAAATTGTGAGTGGCAGGCTGATTAAAATACATAACACACGGAGAGAATGCGCGATTGATTCACGTGAGCGTGCGTCAGTGTTGCGTTCAGTTCGTGGCTCTTTGAGAGAATGAGTCAATTCAAGAAATCGGGTAAAGCGCCTACACAATAAACAGTTATTATTATTATTACTATTATTATTTTTTTATTATAATTTTATTATTATTATTATTATTAGTTTATTTATTTACTTTCATTTACTTCTGTAAAGCGAATAGACCTCTACAGAGATTAGGCGCTGTATAAATCTTCGTGGTGGTGGCCGGTGATGATGATGATCATGACGACGACGACGACGACGACCACGACGACGATGATGATGATGATGATGTACGGATGCAGTGAACAAAATGAGCAGAGAAATGAGTCTGTGCCAAAGTTAGCTTTGTCGAGACTGTATGTTTTGCCCGTTCTCTGTGTGTGCGTGTGTGAGTGCGTGCGTGCGTGCGTGCATGAGCGCTGTCATGTGTGTGTGCGAGTGTGTGCGTGCGTATGTGCCGGTCAGAGACAGAGACAGAGAGGCACAGAGAGAGAGAGAGAGAGAGAGAGAGAGAAACCCTCCCCCCTACCCAGCCGATAACCGAGGGACCAGTTCACAGTTTGATTATGAGATCCCGCCTTGGGGAAATCAAACGTACCGAGAGGCACTCCATCACCGATGAGCCATCGTGACGGCAGAAGTGCGGTGAGGAAGAGGAAAACAATTCGAACACGTTCATTCCTCCATCAACCGCGCTTTGTAATCCACAAGACTGTCTTCCGCCATGCTAGATCCAGCCTCTTAGATTATTCACGAGTTGTCGAGTTTTATGGCGAAATGCGAGTCACGTGGGTATCGTAAAGTAAGGTTCGTTAAAGTCTCCCCGGTCCGAAATTTCTAGGCCAGTTTTGCAGACGACAGGTTTTTATTTTTGGAACAGTTTGTGTGCTTGTGAGCCTGCCTGTACGCCCGAAAAGCCATTCCTGACGTTAATAGAGCTCTCAATCCAACACACTGCCGTTGGCAGGCTGGGCGATGCGGCGAAAATTTGATTTTATAGTGTGTGTGTGTGTGTGTGTGTGTGTGTGTGTGTGTGTGTGTGGTTTGGTTTGGTTGTTGTTTGGTTGTTGGGTTTTTTTGTTTGTTTGTTTGTTTTTTCTGGGTTTTTTTTTTTTTTTTTTTTGGGGGGGGGGGGGGGGGGGGTCTGAGTCCTTGATATTAGCGTCGCGTAGAAGTCTTCTATTGGCTCAGTGCCAGCCTGTAAGATGCTGCCACTGTGCAGGTTTCTAGGTGTTAGACACTATATGCCGAAACAGCTTAGAGCGATCTGTGAGCATAGAGTTACAGGAAGGTGAGTCTTTAACGAATGAACGAACATTGTTTACTTCAGGCACAGGTACAAAAACCCCCTTGTTTGGGGGGAGAGTGATGCACGTTGCAGTTGTAATCTCTCTCTCTCTCTCACACACACACACACACACACACACACACACACACACACACACACACACACACACACTTGGACATACCTGCACACTGCGCGCATGCATGCACGCCAACGACAAATAATCTGATAATCGGTTAATGACAACGGTTTTCCAGACCCTCGCCCTGTTCTGCCTTATACATGATGTATATACATAATTATAGGTTCAGAAATACCCCCCCCCCCCCCATCCCCTGCCTCTCCCCTCCTCCGCCCCTTCCTGTCCAACATCAAGTATCTAGTCTACTCAGATGACAGCTTTTGTTTTGGGAGAGGTGTGTACTTGTGAGAGCGCTTGTATGTTAGAAAACTGAGTCTGTCGTGGGGATAGTCGAGCACATCTTTCCGTTCGCCCACGCTGCGCTCAGCCGACCGTGTCGTGCTGCAAATTTGTCCCTGCCCATCAAAGTGATGTCTGAATAATTTAAGAATAATACCTGAGAAATTGCAGGTTATTTGGCTTGTTCTCGCCACGCCACTGACGTTTGTTGGTCGCGCGAAGGAGGAGAACTTCAACGGCCCGAGGCTCTACTAATCAGCCGTGTGACATGACTGTGGCAGACGCTGTGTGTTTCGGCTTTTGTTTGATCAGGGTCAGGCTGTGTGAAACTGTGGCACATGTAGTTTTTCCATGTGCAAATGTGTGAAGTAACGGAAAATCTCATTGGAGTTCGGTTTGTCGGTGTGATAGAAACGGGCCGTTTATTGGCCAGAACAAACGTGTGACGAGGTTAAGATTTGCGCATGCTTGTACGTGTATTTAACTCATGAAAGCTCATGCAACAATCGCAGTTTTTGTTTGAAATCTCTAGATCACTAGAAGCCAAAATCTGCGGTGGTCTCGGGCATAGCTTGAAGGCCAACGACTTGCGTAACAGTGGCTTGAAGTGGCTCGTATTGGTGTGCAGTGGCTTGTTCTTTTTAACATGTCTTAGCATATAGTGGGTAGGGAGTGGTCGGGTTCGGGCTGTTAAAGATCTGCAATCTCAGCAAAAAGCTGCAAACATTGCGTTGTTTTTTTGTTTTTTTTTTTTTTTGTTTTTTTTTTAACTGCGACTTCTTCGACTGTGCATAATCCAGGCAACTCTGCCACAGTTGCAGAGTTTTCAGCGCTTCGAGGACCCTTATAAAACCAGAGCACGAGTTTGCCGTGACGTTATTTGGCTTTTGGTCAGTGAGCGAGACACATCGCTACAGTGTCTAGCGGATGTTGAGTGCTGTACTATCTTTCTCGCTCATTGTCAAAACGCAAACTGAGCAATGATATCAGGCTGCCCTTGGCTTTTATTGGGGTTTCACGGACGCTGAAAACTCTGCAACTGTGGCAGAGTTGACTGTGCTTGTACGGTCGACTTTGTACATTTTTTTCACGCTTTGGAAAGCTTTTTGTTGTTAGCTTAAGATCTTCAAGAGTTATCCTGTAAGCAAGCGTCTTGAAAACTTTTGAAACCCAAAGTATCATTCCACCCGGCTTGACTGACGTCCACGAGTGACCGCACACCATCGTAGACATGCATCGCCACGCGCCTGCGGTGTGGGGACGCTCATTAATTATGCAGGGGAGAAGTCATTTGTCAAGCCGTCAGCTCCGCAATTAATGCACTCGTCTTGCTCACGCTTCGCTCGGGAAGCGAGAGAGGATAGATGAAGCCCACCGGGTCTTGGGTTCTTTCAGCAGGACGGGCGCCCTCCTCGGCCCGGTCCTCGTTACGTTTGCTTGAGTTAAGCTAATCTTGTCGAGAGATGACCCGTGCGGCATATGATATTTTGAAAACTTGATTTTGTAGGCTTAAGCTGTGCGCGCTAGAATTTTTACATCTGTCAGGGAAAAATGCTCCACTAAAACACACTCGGACGTTTATGTTTTAGTTTGGTTTAGTTTGTTTGGCCGAGAATGGTCTCATTTCTGTGACTGTGACAAGGGTGGGTGGGTGTTTGGGAGTTTAACGTCCTTTTCCACCACGTATGGGTGATATCAAAGACGGGGCAACGAGAAAAAAGGCCAGTACAAATATTTCAACCTAGCCGGGATTCGAACTCACGACCCGAGCATTGAAAGTCCAACGCTCTACCATTCGGCTATCCCGTCTCCCCGATGTCTGTGACAAAATGCCGCGAAAAACACAGACCAACGCAAAATAAACTGTTTGGTTGGTTGGTTGGTTGGTTGTTGTTTTTCTGTCAGAGCGAGAATAGTCCTCCATTTGGCCTAAATTTGTTTTAATTTTGGCACATTTTCATTAAGCTGTGCATTTCTTGGGACCAGTACAGTTAAAACAACTTTGAAATCTAGAATTGGGTGCAAAGTTAAGCTGAATCAACCATGCATGTCACTTAAAATCAGTTTCAACATAAATCGGCCGAGCAGTATAAGCAACGTTACCAGCAAAACTAGTGCAGCCCACTGAGCTACAGTGTTATTTAGTGTTAGCTGGTCATAGCTCTATGGAACCGCCTGGAACCGGAGCAAGAAACTGACAACACACGTCACGTGAGCTGATCACTGACACTAAATACCTGCCGCGTCAATTTCACGCAGCGGGGACAAGCCAAATTACCTGCAATTTCTCAGGTATTATTCTTAAATTATTCAGACATCACTTTGATGCGCAGGGACAAATTTGCAGCATGACACGGTCGGCTGAACGCAGAGGGGGTGAACGGAAAGATGCTCCAATTGTGGGTCATTTTTCAACCTCTTTTGGTCTTCACTTTGATCGAACATTCTATCGAAAAAAAGGGGCTAAACGCCTGTTAGATATTTGGTGCTTAAATCCTTTTACTTGATGACGGGTTATCTCTCTATCTCTCTCTTTCGCGCGCGCGCGCGCGCACACACACACACACACACACACACACACACACACACACACACACACGCCTCTCTCTCTCTCTCTCTCTCGCTCTCTCTCTCTCTCTCTCTCTCTGTGGTTTGGAAGATGTAATCATGGCTAATAGGATTTCACTGGACGCTTTATTAGGTCTTGGGGTATTAATTTTGACAAAAAGAAGCCTTTTTTTCCTGCAACGCATTACTTAAGATCAGAGCAAAACTTTCACATGCACTAGTTTTTCCTTGGGTGTCATCATTAAGCGACTCATTTTCTGCATCCAGGCCATTATAATCTGATACTATCTCTCGCATGCACAAAGTTTGAAGAACTCGTCTTTGAACTGGCTAAAATCGAGTATTTAATATAACAATATGAGTGTTGAATGGCGGAGGAGAGAAATCGTAATACTGTACATGACGGGTGTTGTTGTTGTTGTTGCGAGCGCGCGTTTAGCTTTGCTGCCCCGTCACTCTGGAACGCACTACCTGCCGGCCTGAGAGACCAGTCGGACATAGATCGCTTCAAGTCTGACTTGAAAACGCATCTGTTCCGGCTGGCTTTCGACTAGTCCCACTTACCTCCTCCTGACTCAGCTGCTGTGTGTGTGTGTGTGTGTGTGTGTGTGTGTGTGTGTGTGTGTGTGTGTGTGTGTGTGTGTGTGTGTGTGTGTGTGTGTATGAGTGCGGGAGTACGCGCATTGAGTCACTCTGTGAGAATTTTGCCCTATATAGGTACAATTCATTGTTGTTGTTTTTAACATGCTTTTATTCCGCTGGCCAGTTTACACAAAACAATAGTATTCAGGCGGTGGCAAAAGGCCAGATGCCTATATATAGCCTCCGCCTGTGAACATACACAAGGTAGTACTTGCGAATACAGCATAATAATAACAGTGAAAAGACAGGAGAGGGAGTTAGGGGAAGAGGGAGAGTAAGAAGAAGGGAAAGTGAGAAGAAGAGAGGGAGGGGAAAGGAGGGGCGGGGGAGGGGGAACTGGTTTGGTTGGCGCAGCTGACAGACTGCCCGCGGCACAGTAAGTGCTTAAACTACTTTCCTAATAATTATATGGTAAAGCGCTGTATTTTTATTATAAAGTCATGTACATACTGGAAGATTGTGAGGTTTTCTTGACGTATTTGATAATAAGGTCATGTCTATAAGGTTTAAAGGGTCTACCATTTTGATGCTCTTACATCGTTCTAAGCTGTTTTCGTTTTCCACTTAGACACCTGGACAGTGACAGCGTCTGAAATGCTGGCACTGAGCCAACAGACGAGTACTCGATGGCGCGGCAACCGCACTGAGCGCTCCAGTAGTGTAACAACAGTCATAGAATTTGAATGTTCAACCGCTCGCGCAAAGTCTAAACAAGACTGTATCGCATTACGAGCGGTACTAATCATCGAGATAGAGTATTTCGAGCGTACAGGCTGCACTCACGAGCGAAACTGGTCCGAAACATAAGATTGCTTAGCAAAGATGGAATTAGCCCGTGTAATCAGTAATATAATCTTGTGGATACATTGCTGTTTGTCTGTTGTTGTTTTTGTCTTTCTGTAGGGCATCCACGTTCCAGTAATTGCTGTGTTAGAGGGCACACCTGGAAATTGTAGACTCTCGTACGGCACAAAAACAGACAGGGGTGATCATAACACTGTTGCTGGCATGCCAAGATATTTTCCCATGACGAGAGACTGAGAGAGAGAGAGAGAGAGAGGGAGAGGGGTCAGTGATAATCGCAAATGAAGTTTGTTTCATATCTTTCCTTCTTTTTTTTTTTTCTTGATTATTTTTCTTCTTTTATTAACTCAATACTTCCCCTATTTTCTCCGCACCAAGTCGCTTGCGCGGCGTAAAGCCCTAACTAACTAACTAACTAACTAACTAACTAATCGCACCAAGTCACCCATATGTGGTGGAAAAGGACGTTGAAAACTCCCAAACGCCCGCCCGCACGACGTGGCCACATAACCCACAGGTTAACTGGAAACTTGCTGTTGTATTTGGCCTGTGGTAAATAGCCCCTCCCCGGCCTCCCTGCTCAACCTCCCCCCCCCCTCCCCTTTCTTTCCATCCCTGCGGCTCCTCCCATCCCATTCTCTTAACCCCCATCCCCTCTCGCGACCCAACAATATTACAGATCGGATAGAAGATGGGGAAATTCTCATCAGGTAAAATCTATTTATAAGCACTCTCTATGCACCGTCTTTAACCAACATCTCATCTGTCGTGAATTTCTTCAAGAACACCTGCAATCAATGCCTGACTGGATCCGAGGCTTGAGGTGTGTGTGTGTGTGTGTGTGTGTGTGTGTGTGTGTGTGCGCGCGTATACCTGCTTCATGCATAATTCAGTGATCTTGCTGGCTCAAAATCAATGATGCGAGACGGTCCGAGGCGGGATCCTCCTATTATTGATCATGGGATAGTGTTGAGGGCCTGATTATTGTCCGTCTTCAGCGCACCACTAAGGCAGGATTATGACGACCTGTGTTGTGACGATAACAATGAAGACACGGGAGGCTGGGAAGAGAGGCGGCAAGGGGAGAGAGAAAGCGAGCGAGAAAGAGAGGGGGGTGGGGGGGGGGGGGGCTTACGACAGGACAACTGCATTATTCCGGCTAAGAAGGCCTTTCCAGGACTCGGGAAGAAATGAAATATGCCGTTATTATTGTATTATTCTCTCTCTCTCTCCCCCCCCCCCCCTCTCTCTCTGTCTCCTTCGGGGAGCCGGGGTGGTCGAATGGTAGAGTGTTGGACTTCTAATGCTCGGGTCGTGAGTTCGAATCCCGGCTGGGGCCAAATATTTGTGCTGGCTTTTTCATCGTTGTCCCGTCTTTGATATCATCCTATGTGGTGGAAAAGAACGTTAAACCCCAAACACCCCCCCCCACCCCCTCTCTCACTCTCTCTCTCTCTCTCTGTTGATTTTTTTCTTTTCTATTTTGCTCCATTTTTTCCCTTCGTAGATAGTCTCTGTAGTATTAGCAACGGCAAGTTTGCAAACTGGCGAATTTCGGTCAAAACTTTTACCGTTGATAAATAAAGTTTCACCATCATCATCATCATCATCATCATCATCATCTCTCTCTCTCTCTCTCTCTCTCTCTTGTTTGTTATTATTTTTATTTGCTTAGGCAGGCACAGGACAGCACTGACTGTCTTCAGTTTCAGTCTCACTGTCTAGGTTTTTGTTTTTCTGCCTGTCTATTTTTTTTTTTTCAGTTCTCTTTCACTGAATTGTAACCCCTCCCCACACTCACCCCACTCAACAGCCTCTTTGTCATCCCTTCCCACCCCGCTTACTCTGAAGTGATTCGGGGTGTTGTGTGTGTGTGTGTGTGTGTGTGTGTGTGTGTGTGTGTGTGTGTGTGTGTGTGTGTGTCAGTGTGTGGGGTGAGTGTTTAACGTCCTTTTCCACCCCGTATGGCTGATATCAAAGACGGGGCAAAGAGAAAAAGGACAGTGCAAACATTTGGCCCCGGCCGGGAATGGATCTCACGACCCGAGCATTGAAAGTCCAACGCTCTACCATTCGGCTGTCCCGGCTCCCCGTGTGTGTGTGTGTGTGTGTGTGTGTGTGTGTGTGTGTGTGTGTGTGTGTGTGTGTGTGTGTGTGTGTGTGTGTGTGTGTGTGTGTGTGTGTGCAGGGAAGCCGGGTAGGGGAATAGGGGATAGTACTTAAAACAAACCAGCACTTAACCATTATTTTACTTTCTATGACATTTTTTGGTGCATACCTGTCTGGAGGGTATAAAATGACGCAACAGAAGCCCATTCATGAGTAATGTCCCTTGACGGGTAAGTGGAAGTAATCAAGCAATGCATAATTATTGATGACCAGTAACCGCCGGTCATTCTAAACAATATATCCATCAATATTGTGTATACAGAGATCAATACTTCATCCGATGGCCTACTTGTTTGGAAAGGTTTGTTTTTTATGACTTTACCACTACTTCCCCCATTCCAGCATTTCGTCCCCGCCCCCTCCGCTGCAGAACAATTAGCAATCTTGCCTCTTAACATACCGAGGCAAAGGGTGAAACATCTAAACGAAAACAGACACGCATTTCACCAGTTCTCCTCCTCCTCTTCCCCTGTCTATTTAGTGTCACGTTGTAGTCGAATGTACGCAATTACGCTTCCAAAAAACTTCTCCATTGAAATGCCAGTTTCGCTTCACAAAGGCGGGAGTTTGAAAGGGATTTTCTGTGACACTAATAGAAGCAGAAGGTTCTGAAATTACGAAAGCGGAAAATTGAAGACACCACAAACAAGAAAAGGAACAACCAACAACATAAAAAAAATATATATATATATTTATATTGTCTGTTCGGACGTTTTACGAAGTCTTAAAAATTGGCATTTTTTTCCCCAACTGTCTTTGACTATTTTAAATCTATTGCTTAGGTATTGAGTAATCAGTTAGGGCAGAAAGAATGTACTCGAACGCCCATCTTCTTTATTTCTTCTTTATTTTGTATTTTACAAATTAATGCTACAAATGTAAAGCCATTACTAGGCATGTTTAGTAGGATTTCGTAAGGAGGACTTCGCTGACAGTAAGCTGTAAATTAGGCTCACACGACAGAGGCCGCGAGCGACTAACGCGCTACGATAAGCTGATGTTGCCGCTATTGTGCCTAATTTACATGTAAATGGGTTACGCTGCTGAACGAAGTCCACCTTGCGAACATGCCTAAATTACGAAATGTTTTTAAATATTTCGTATATTATGTCGTGTACGAACTGAGTATCCGTGTATCATGTAGAAACTGAAACATGTGCTCAAACATCCTTTCCCTTTTTTCAGTTTTGACAAATGAAACATTTTACAAATTAGTGTTCGGAATGTCGAATGCTGTACCCTTCACTAAGTGACGATCTCCCATCACTTTCCGCAAATTATCCGCTTCTCAAGTTTCCACCCCCCCCCCCCCCACCCCCTTCCCAGCTCGTCCCCCACCTCCCTGGGCAAAACATCTCCTGATGATCAGAAAGCTTAAAACAAATGTCACCCAGCTAAACATAGCCACAACAAACTGACGAAGCCAGCAGATAGGAGAACAGACGTTCGTAGTGACCTTGCCCTCAACAGTTTCGGGGCATGGGAAAACCTCGACCCAGAACCTCCTCCCACCCCCCACCCCACCCCACCCCTCACCCCTCCCCTTTCCCTCCCCCCAGGTATTCCCCCTACCCCAACACCCAACCTCCTCCCGGCACCCCTTTCACCTGTACCTTGTCTTGCCTGGGCACATCGTTTAAAATGAGATAGGTATTTAAGTGCTACGGTCGACGCGGGCCATGTTTGATGCGGACAGAAATAACGTCAAGCGGCTACGCACGCGTATAACAAGAGGGGGTGTGCTGGGGGAAGGGGGGGGGGGGAGGAGGAATTGGGCTATGTTGCAGCGGACGGACGGACGGAGGTAGTCGAGTATGTAGGGAAGGGGTGGGGGCAAGGGTGGAACCAAGGTGGGGTAGGATGCTTCAGGGGGAAAAACAAAAAAGTAGTGCATCTGTTCAAGGTGAGTGGTGAGAAGGTCACCGCCCCGACAGAGAAAAGAGGGTGGGAAACAAACGTCCTAGATACTTTGGTTTTTTGTTTTATTTTTCCTTGTAGAATCTCTCTCTCTCTCTCTCTCTCTCTCTCTCTCTCTCTCTGTGTCAAGCCACGCTAACCTTGCTGACTCGAGGTCGAGCTGACAACTTCAAATTTTCTTAGTAGTTGGCAACAACGCTAATCTTAGAAGAAAAAAAAAAGGAGTAATTTAAAGGCCAACATTAGCATCGCAAACCCAGGTTATACTGACTGAGGTAGCCCTCGCTGAGTCTGTGCGGCCGCTTAGAAGATTTGACCCCACACTCTTCAGGATGATGCCAGACTACGGTAAAGAAACTGGGAAATTCCACAGTCCCAGTGCATACTGACTCGAACAAGGACATACAGTACCAAGGTAACTCATTTTCAGAGGATTCAAACGTATACCCTCAGTTCCGGGCGTCACTGTAGTCAGAGACAGAGCCGAATCCACTGAGTCCACAGTCACAGCGGCCTCACAGCATAGATGTGGACCATGGCATACCACGATGACTTTCAGAGGATTCAGTTTGAACCTGCTCTTCCGGTCATAATAATTCAGTACACTGAATCTGACACGCAAGCTTCCCTGAATCACACGCATTCTCTCAGCTCAGCTATTTAACTTTAAGAATGTAGAATTGCATTTTTGTGTGTGTGTGTGTGTGGACTGAACATGTCGAAACTGAGTAGATAACGCGCGTAACTTTCACAAGAGGGAGCGGATTTCAAGACTGAGAGAATCCACACAGTCACAGATGCGAACCAGAACCGTACAAAACAAGGTAAGTTCTAGAGAGAGCTTGAGCCTTGACCCCGAGGCCAACAGACAGCAGGCCGACTGTGATGAATACCAGCACGCCACAATCAGCCAGTTCTCCTTTTTTTTTTTTTTGCGTAAGAGCCAGGACCAGATGGTAGAATCAACGCGTAATCAATCCGAGGGGGGGGGGGGGGGGGCAGGGAGGGGAGGAGTAACGGAGAGGGAGGGGGTGGGGAAGTGGGGGGGGGGGGAGATTATTGTGTGGACCGTTGAGGCCGGGAAGGGGGAGGGGGAGGGAGGTGCAGAATGGGTGTGTGAGGGTCACTTCCCTTTATTGCCCCAACAGCGGCATTCAAAGAAAACCAGTCATTGCAGAGACTTTCATAAATCATCTTCAGTTCGTATCTGAAGGT
>JACVVK020000818.1:20000-40000 GCA_018292915.2 Batillaria attramentaria
CGTTTGCTGAGAAGTGGCTCCCTGTGTTTTTACCTGCCGCGGTTGCCTGATAGATTTGTGGCTTCTCGGCATTCCAGAGGGAGAAACTTTCCCAGGGTTCTCTGGCGTCTTGCTTTTTCTATCCCTCGCTCTGCCAAGGTGTGTACGCGTCTGTTTCAGTCAACTTATTCATTCCCCCGCCGGCCCCCCCCCCTTCCCCCTCCCCCCCCCTCTCTCTCTCTCTCTCTCTCTCTCTCTCTCTCTCTCTCTCTCTCTCTCTCTCTCACCCTTTTCTCAGTTATTTTACTAAATATCCGACGGCAAGGTTGTAAATTGAGAAAACTAATTTTTGTCAAACTAATGTATCGTTGAAAAACAAAGATTCATCTTCGAGTCAACATCATGATCAGGAGTCGTCGTCGTCGTCATCATCATCAATATATCAGTCTCCCCGCGTCGCGCGCGCGCGTGTGTGTGTGTGTGTGTGTGTGTGTGTGTGTGTGTGTGTGTGTGTGTGTGTGTGTGTGTGTGTGTGTGATATTTTAGTACTCCTTTTGGTTCGTGGATGTAGAACCTTTTCGTATGCAGATGAAGCAGCGGCAAGTCAGTTTGAAACTGGCCTTTTGATGATCTTGACAACTTTTTACCTTTGGGAAATGAAACTTTCGCCATCGCTATCCTCCCCCCCCCCACCCCCCACCCCCATCACCCCAGCCCATCCCACCCCCTCCATCCTGTCCAATCCTTTGGAGCGCCCCACGACATAAATACGTCATTATGCATGCACTGACTTTTCCACTACAGGTGGAGGAAAAAAATGCAAACACCGGTACCAACCTATAGAAAGTGACTGTTTTAACTTATAGCACACCATTAAGATTTACAAAGTCAGTCAGTCACACACACACACACACACACACACACACACACACACACACACACACACACACACACACACACACACACACACACACTCTCTCTCTCTCTCTCTCTCTCTCTCTCTCTTACATAATGGAATCACACCTAATGCAAGCAAAGAATCAAATTGACGTAAATTTCAAACCAGCACCACACACGGTTCACGGCCAGGACTGAAAATAAAACATTTGCGGACGGAGGGAAAACCTTTAGGGTCCTCGTGAGCTGTTACAAAAGGAAGGGTGACACGGAACAGTCCATAAAGCAACACCTTTCCCACAATGAATCCCATCTTTTCCTTCGCACTCGATCTCCTGATACACCCTGATAGTATGCCGCACTTGCATTTTAATGCACCCTTATAGAAACAAGATCGGATCGGAGCTAAAAGCCCGAGCTACGGGGAAAAAAATCCAAAAGAATAAAATCACATGAGTGGAAAGTGGCCATGTTTGATCGTTAGGCCTGCATTTTTTCCAGGACAAAAGCTTGTGTGTTTGTTTGTTTGGTTGGTTGGTTGGTTGGTTGGTTGGTTTTGTCGTCGGACATCAAACGGACAAGTGATTGCATACAAAATAATAATAATGATAATGATGATAATACCAATAATGATGATGGTGATTATAATGATGATAATGATGATAATAATGATGATAATAATAATAATAATAATAATATAGGAGACTTATAGAGCGCTAAAACATGTACACATCAGGCTGTAAGTGCGTGTACATGATGACGTAATAGTAATGACATAATAGTACATAATGACGGAACTGAAAGCAGTACAGCCGACGACACACAGGCAGAAGAAAGCAACCACATAAAAACAAATCTTACACACCAAGAAACAGATGCAGAATACTCATAGAAACCAGCTTACGCACACGCGCACACACACACACACACACACACACACACACACACACACACACACACACACACACACACACATACACACACACACACACACACACACACACACACACACACACACACACAGGCACCAGGTAGGCAATGTACCAAACTGCAAGTTATATGGGACAAAACAGAAGGTATACTAATTATCGGTTTTAAATAGATGGGTTTTAAGACATCGTTTCAAACCGGCACTGGATTTTTTTTTTGCGTGTCTTGATGGCCCAGGGAGCTGATTTCACAGGTCTGCGGCCTGGATAGAACAGGATCTCTGACCAAAAGTGTTTCTGTTCTAACTGATAGATTTGGTGACAATAACTGCTTTTGGTTTTGCACGCGCGTACACCTAACGCCGCCTCTTCACTGGCCACTGAGGAGCGCCACAGTGCTGTCCACAGTTGTGACACAGTTGTGATTTGGGGGGTTTCCGCCGCTGTGGCGTCATCACAGCAACCTGGATTTCAAATAGCCACAACTGCGACTGTGGTTCCCACAACAGATTATGACTGGCTGTACTACGTCACTCGGCGCGTAAACATGGCGGACAGTGCATCTTCAATCGGTTTGTCACCGAGCCCATGTGTTCAGTTTTGTAGTTAGTAGACACACCGAGCGCAACGGCTGTGATGTGCACATGTGTGTTTCGCGCGTTGTGCCCAGTTAAGAGCAGGCTTAACTCTCATCATAACATTGCGTTTACAACAATAATATTCACGTAGTCAGACAAGCCTTTTGTCTCTAGCTGTGACGACCGAAACATAAACGGATAGAAAAAGAAAAAAAACCTTTCACGCAGGCAGACAGTTACTTGTGTTTGCCCCTAGGCGAAAATAGCAGGTGTTTAATAAATAGTTCTGTGAACTGTGTGACAGCTGTTAATTGTCTCTCAAAATGAAAACACCAGCTTGGGGACATTTTGTAAAGTTATTCTGCAGAGCTGATTAGGATGGGACGTTTTGTATTTGAGGATTAATTAAATGCGGTGAATCTCATTTCTACACGTCAACAGCACGCGGTGTGTATGTTAAAATGTAGAACATCACAGTGGAAGAAAAGGCCGCCATTTTATACACAAAATATGTTTGTATACCTAGGCCGTCGTCATGGCGGTTATGTTTTTGTCATTGTTGTCAATATATATCATAGTGTTGTTGGTACGTTGTTGTGTTGTTGTTTATGTTGTTGCCTGCTGCTGACTCTGAAGCCCGTAATCGTGTCGATCAATTGCGTCTTGCGGGACTATTGTTTTAGGTTCTGTATTTGCGTTCGTAATGTACGTATCCGGTTTGTCCCATTCTGTCAGTAGAAGATGTGTCAGCGTCTGTGTTGATGATGATAATCCATCCACTGTTTTGACCTCAGCCGTAGTCAGCGCTGGAACCATCCAATAAAATCCCGAACTATGGAGGGTTCACTATTCAACATAAAAAAATTATCTCACAGTGTATGATACGTCTTATTAACACATTTCGTACGGCGCATGAGTATCCCACGTTTTTGACTCTTTTTCTGTTCTGGCCCTGTATGCGAAAATCAGGCAAGATTAACGGTTCCGTGACTGTTCCTACTGCAGCAAACACGAGAATAAGCAAGGTGCAACTCTCACACTGAGACAAATATAAATCCATGCAGACACTAATTAGTGTGTGTGTGTGTGTGTGTGTGTGTGTGTGTGTGTGTGTGTGTGTGTGTGTGTGTGTGTGTGTGTGTGTGTGTGTGTGTGTTTGAGGCAACTGGTGCACAATCCTAAACTGACTTGGTACGGACTGAGTTAAAGTGTACATTCGTTTCATTCCCTGTGTATTCTGATTTTTCCTCTAGCGAATGCCACACACACACACACACACACACACACACACACACACACACACACACACACACACACACACACACACACACACACACACACACACACACCCCAAACGAACGAGAAAAAAAATTCCGTCTACATAAAAGACTTTCTATGAAATTCTGCCTTTCAACTTATCACCTTCGCGATAAATCATTTCGCATCGCAACGCCGCTCTCTCCCCTAGATCAAGTACGCGTCTGATATGATAACGGCGTAATTTGAAAACAATCGGCGCTTTGAGAGGACGCTTTGGGATGAAAGAGAACCCCGAAATCTTTGCCGTTTTCATCCTTTTCATCAGAATAAAAGCGGCCAGGGCTCATTGTTTTTTGATGGATGGCAGAAGAAAGAAGATGGCTGGGACACAGACCGTCAGATCTGGGAGGGTGATGGGTCTTTGGGGGGATCTGTGGCGATTTGGGGGAGCAGTCAAGCAAGTCGTTTTTCTCATCAGGCTAAAATGCGACCAGTGATGCCCATCATTCCTCCTACCACCACCTCTACCCGGCCCAACCCCCACCCCCTCTGCCATCCCCTTTGCCTCTCTTCAGGTTGTCTTTTGTCTGTCTGTCTGTCTCTCTCTCTCTCTCTCTCTCTCTCTCTCTCTCTCTCTCTCTCTCTCTCTGCGCCCCCTCCCCTCTCTCTGTCCCTCGTCTGTCTGTCTGTCTGTCTGTCTGTCTGTCTGTCTGTCTGTCTCTCTCTCTCTCTCTCTCTCTCTCTCTCATGTCATGGTATGATCATCACTAATTGCAATATTGATTTTCTGGGATAAACGATTTATTATCGGTGTTGGAAGACGCCATGCATGCTATTTTGCTTTTTTTTTTTTTTATAGGTATCATTTCAGTCCAGTCGATTTTGTCCATCTGCTTACATGCATGCCGGCGCTCACGCAAAAGTCTTCTGCAACGTTTGGAAAGAAATCACATATATTTTGTGAACCCTAAGGTCCATTGGTTTTAACACACACACACACACACACACACACACACACACACACACACACACACACACACACACACACACACACACTGAGAGAGAGAGAGAAGAGAGAGAGAGAGAGAGAGAGGGGGGGGCTCATGTCTGCGCCGCCAATTCCCACAGTTAGAATTAACATCCAACATCGATTTCAAAGCTGTCGTCTGTTTGAGGACTGTGTCAAGGAATAACGACTCTGTCATTCCCACCGTGTTGAAAACACACATCTTCTGTTTCAGTTACCGAGACAAACCGTTTGTTTTTCGTGCCCTCCCCTTCTATCGTTCGCTTCTCGTAGTCATTATTTTGCAAAAATCTTAGGACAGGCCTGGTTGGGTTTAAAAACTGAAAAGTTGAAGATATGCCGTCCAGATGGAATTGTATTTATTTCTTATTCAAGCTGAAATATCGCCTGGGGAGCCGGGGTGGCCGAATGGTAGAGCGTTGGACTTCCAGTTCTTGGGTCTTGAGTTCGTATCCCGGCTGCGGCCAAATATTTGTGCCGGCTTTTTCATCGTTGCCCCGTCTTTGATATCACCCGTATGTGGTGGAAAAGGACGTTAAACCCCCAAAACACCCACCCACCCTGAAATATCGCCTGTTGTGGAATAGAGTCGTTTTAGAGAAGATAGTGACAGGGTAATGTTTGGATGATTGGGCAGGGGTTGAAGTGTCATCCCCCCATGAGTATCATGAGTTTTGGATATGGTACGGATATGTGTTTGTTGGTGAAATAGGTTCATATCTTTAATAGTATCACTGCAGTGATCTCTCTCTCTCTCTCTCTCGGGGAGCCGGGATGGCCGAATGGTAGAGCGTTGGACTTCCAATGCTTGGGTCGTGAGTTCGAATCCCGGTTGGGGCCAAATATTTGTGCTGGTTTTTTCATCGGTGCCCCGTCTTTGATATAACCGACACGTGGTGGAAAAGGACGTTAAACTCTTAAACACCCATCCACCCACCCACCCTCTCTCTCTCTCTCTCATGTAGAAAAAAAGATGCCCATGCTACCCCCCAAAATGTATTTATTCTTTATTTGCTTATTGTTTGCACTTGGTTAAATTTAATATTAATTAAGCCGGGGGGGGGGGGGGGGGGGGCAACGGATTTCCAAGACTGGGAAATTGCTTTAAACGTACAGACGATATCAGTCCTAGAATGGTCAATTTTACTCAGAACAGGTAAACACACTTCCCGGAACTTAATTCCAGATTTAAAATCTTAGCCACTTTAGCACAGACAAAACCTGCCCATCCCCACCCCAACCCCGTTCCCGCGCACCCTCCCCATCTCCTCATCCAATGAGAACACACATATGGTTCGCGCCTGCGCATCTCCAATAGCGAGAAAATGTTCATCTGAGCGGAATCAAAGAAACCCATTGAACGAGGCTCGAGAAGGCAGAAAAGCCCTTACAGTGAGGGTCTAATTAGATTTCGCCCCAGCTCAATAACTGCCAGTACTACCTCGACCGTGATCGCCGCCCATGTTTTCCGGGGGCCGATGGCCATTTAAAATTCATACCGTTGCCCGGACGCGCCGAGTCGTTGCAAAGACATTATTTGGATCAAAGTGGCAGAAAAGTGTAATGAGGTCCGCTGTACGCAAGCTTCAAACAACCGTGCTATTATTTCCGGGAAATAGAATTAGAACGAGCGTCTTGGGGGGGACTTCCGATTGAATTTAATCCGTGCAAGATTTTTTTTTTTCCTTTTTGTTCAGTTTTATGCCGTTTCTTGGCCACGCGTCGTTGGTTGAGATAAAAGATGCCGTGGGCGACGAGTGGATTTAAGAGGAAAAAGTTGACATGTGCCGTTAGTTGGAAGAAAAAAGAAAGGTTTTAATTACCATGGGTTTGATAAGCGCTTAAACCTTTTTTTCTAGAAAACGACAGACACACAACAGAATACAGAAGTATAATATTCATATGGACATTTCCATGGGTATCGGTCTTTGGAGAAATATGACTATTCTATTTTATTGTATCCACGATGCTGTGTCTGACGGTCTACTTCTACAAAATTATCTAACTTATCACGAGTGATAAGAAACTTAGTGCCATCTACATACGCGCCTAAAACTTGGCCTGCTTTCATTGATCAAGTACTTTTAGCTTAGTTTGCGCTCTTCTGTGTATTCTTCTTGTTGTTGCTGTTGTTTGTTTGAGCTTTTTTTCTCTGGTTTTGTTTTGTTTTTGTTTTCCTACACCCCTAGAGGGTTGGAAAATAAACTTGACTTGACTTGTTAGTGTTAGCCCTGGTTAAACAAACAAACAAACAAACAAACAGAAAACCACCACCACCCTCCCCTCCCTCCATCACCACATACACCAAACAAACATTCTAAGATCAAACGACACACACATGCACTACTGACGACACTCATTAGAGATGACGTCACATCCACGCAGAACACATTACGCGATCTTGATAAATTGGACCTGACGCAACGTCCGGCCGAAAATGAAACAGAGGCACGAGCCTCTCTCTCGATTAAAAAAATGCCCGGATCATATTTCAATATTCGCTATCACAGCACTGGGACAGAGGCGATACATCGTAATCAGAACCACAAAAAAATATTGTCATTGCCTTGGTGGGCTGGGAGCACCAGATCTTGAAGTCGCAATCAGTAGGATCACGCAGAGCTGCTGGGCGGCTTTCTCGTCAGATGCTGGGACAATCAAGCCAGCTCCTCTGCAGTAAGCTTGTACACAGATCCGTTGAATGTATCCCTCACGTGAGCAGCATAGGATCAACTAGATTGTCGCGCGCGCGCGCGCGCGCGCGTGTGTGTGTGTGTGTGTGTGTGTGTGTGTGTGTGTGTGTGTGTGTGTGTGTGTGTGTGTGTGTGTGTATGTGTGTGTGTTCACTGAGTTTTAAATGTTTCTACACTTTTTTTTTCTTTTTCCCCTTCTGTATATTCTTGTAGCTTTTAGATTTTCCTTCTTTGCTCTTATTTTCGTAGTTAGGAACAGCAAGTTCGAACATGGTATTTCCACAGAAACGTTTACCGTTGGAAAATAAAGATTACTGTCATTGTCATTGTCATTGCCGTTGTCTCTGCGACAAAAAAGACCGTAGGGCAGAACCTGAAGACACAGTGCCGTCGTCTCTTCTCTTCTCACAGTTCTAATTTACCCCCCACCCCCCACCCCCACCTCCCAACCCAAAGGCGCCGTAAGCATGACATAATAATAATAATAATAATAATAATAATAATAATAATAATTCCAATCGGGTTACGATAGGACTGAAAAGGTAGGCAACTAGTCTCATTGTCAGGATCCTGGTCACTGAGTATTCCGAAACACGTCTACACGACAGCAATGTCCGCATTCAAACCAATATCCCATAGAAACCAACACTTACACTGTTTCAACTTTATAGTACTAACTCAGTCGTGCAAAGAAAGCTCCTTGTAGTTACTTGGATACACATGAGTTCTTACTTCTGCAGACTGACTGCGCTGTGGCCATTTTGTCCACAAACATCTGATTCACTTCTGTTTGGCGGGCAGAACATCTCGGCGTCGGCAGATGGGGAGTCTGCACATGCCGGCAGAGATTTGCAGGACGTTTAACTGGCGTAAGCACTCTCATTTCCTCGTAATGGCCGACACTGGCTCCCCCACAATCATCATCAGAGTTGTCGCCCGTTATGATGGACGACCGCAGGGGAAGGGGGATGTGCTCTGGAGTAGCGGGCCTTTCCCTGGAGGGCCGCACAGGGCGATGGGGGCTGAGGTGTGACGCCTGAGGGTCGGGCGGAGTGGATGGAGGTAGGGGTAAGTGGTGTGGGGGGGGGGAGGGGGAGATGGAAGTGATAGAGATTGGAAGGAAGTGGGCTTGGGGCAAGTTAGGACATCAGATCGGAGTAGTCAACTAGCATTGGGGTGGGGGTAGGGGTGGTGGCTAGACTTTCGATACCGGCAAAGCAACTTTTATCCAAATTAGACTTTAAGCTGTTTAAAAACTTCCAGGTGTCGAAACTACTACATGTATACTACTTACTAACTACCGCAGTATTAATGAATATCCTTATAATGTATTGGTAGTTGTCTGAAATGAATCACTGGCTCAGTATGCTGCGAGCTGTACGGCAGCTTCCACTATTGCACTTAAGAACTACGCGTATTTACTCGCATGCTACTGAAACAGCAATAACACATTAATGATGCGTGGAACGAAGGGTCAGCTATTTAAATTTAGAAATGTACAATTGTATTCTTGGTCTTTGTTTCGTTTCGTTTCGCTTTGTTTTTCGTTGTTTGTTTGTTTGTTTAGGGGGTGTTTGTGTGCGTGTGTGTTTGTTTTGTTGTCAGTTGTTGTTGTTGGTGGTGGTGGTGGTGGTGGTTGTGGTGTTTTTTTGTGGGTTTTTTTTTTTTTTTGGGGGGGGGGGGTGTTTTTTGTTTGTTTGTTTGTTTGTTTGTTGTTGTTGTTGTTGTTGTTTGGGGGAGGTGTTCTCTTCTGTTCTGTTCTGGGGGGTTTAGTTGTTGTTGTTCTGTTCTGTTAGTTTTCTTTTGATTTGGTTTGGTTTGTTTTACCAGCCGCACATTTCCGAACAGAATTCCTCTAGACCATGGTGCGAACTCGTAGCAAGGCGAATCACCGTGGAAATAGCCAACAGACCAACAACTGGACTAAGGCCAGGGAACATCAGCTCACAACAGTCTAGGAAGAGAGAACGTTCGGGACGCGCCCCCTGGGCCCCTTAGGCTTTAACAGGACTGGGATGGCTTCGCCTGATTTCGTTAGCAGAATATGGTAGCGGTCCCTGAGGCTCAGCCCCTTGTCCTGAAGCGGGTGCGAGGCCCCTTAATCACTAGCGCTAAATGTTGGGGGGGTGGCAGGGTGAGGAGGGTGAGGGGGGAAGGTCGAGCTAAATGCTGGCCGGAGTGTCGGTGATGAATGGGGGGAGGGAGGGGGTTGAGTGACCTTCTGGAGGTGATAGATCTCTTGATCCTCTGCCTTTTGTCGTCTGTGATTTTTATCTTCTGTCCGTGTTAGGAACTAGACTTGACTTTTCTTTGTTATTCCTTAATGTATTTTTTTTCTAGTCACAGTAGTTTTAAATCATGATTATTGGTCCGCTGTTGCAATGGACAATATATTTATTTTTCTCCGAAAACAAAGCAGAGTTTCTGGTCATGATGGTCATAATTATCCCATAGACGTCTATTTTATTGGTTACCTTCCCCCTGAACGGAAATATCAAGGACGAGGCAGCGAAGAAGAAGCCAGCACAACAAGTTGCATGCCAGCCGGGATTCGAACCAACGCGTTGCTGCGGCGGAGGAGGTGGCTTCGCATGTGTGTGTGTGTGTGTGTGTGTGTGTGTGTGTGTGTGTGTGTGTGTGTGTGTGTGTGTGTGTGTGTGAGAGAGAGAGAGAGAGAGAGAGCGCATGTATATGAGTGTGTTTCGTACGTGTTACATCGAACCCCCCAATACTTCTGTCAGCACTAATATCACCCTCAGCAGGAAGTGCCTCATTCTTCCATCTGATCCCGCCCTTTCTATTCTAAGACTCGGAATCGCCCAACTCGCATAAAAACACAACCCCAAAACCCATTCGCCCGCATACCGCAATCATAGAAAATTGAAGATGAGTTTGTCGGCCGTAAACAAATTTCTGCTGAGTGGGGTGAGCGATACAAACTGTTTAGGTAGACGCACCGTGTAGGTACACTGAGGCGCATGCGCAGAATAACCAAAATCGAGGCTAAGCGTTTGAAAAAGGCGACAAAAATGCAAAAGCAAAAGAAGATAAAATGCAGAAGATATAACACCCCCCCCCCCCCCCAAAAAAAAAAAATGCGATTGAAAACTTGAAAAAGGTTGTTTTGCATGGTGCGGTAGTGGGGCAAAATGCATCAGCACGGAGAATGATCACATAGTGCTACACAAAAAAGTGCGCGTTGGCTTAAGCTCTCGGGCCTCTGTACAAACACATCACGTACATGGTTACAGCTGCTAGATACAAACTGTTACTGAGATTATCGAAAAGGATGGCTTCAGTTATCATAAAAATACTCCACTATTTCATCTATTACAATTCTCGTTTGTCATAGGTGCTTATCTATGCACATGACAACAAACAGTTAATTGAACAATTTGGATAGCTGTCATGTTGAGGCATATAGTTTTTATGGCAGTGAACCTTACATTATGGTTCAAAATTAATTGGTGATGCTTCTGTCCAAGGGAACACGCTAGAGAAAGAAAATCGCACACCCCCTTTTATTCACTTCTTCAGCCCCCATTAATGCGACTCAAAGACCCGCAAGCTTTCGGAAGGAGCAGAATGGAAGTTTCAACGCCACCTGGTGCCCTCGAAGCAAATCAACGGAACTGAACAAGGGAGAGAATTAGCGACAGAAAGGACCACACGTTTGGAGCAAAACAAGGCCAGGGGAAGTTCCTCGACTCCCAGTGACTCCCCGGGCACACACGCACTCCCCACGGGACTCCTTCTCCCCTAAGGTGCGGCCCGTGGAAGATGGAGTTAGTCCTGGAGTTAAAACACAGCTGGGTCACAAAGAGAGAGAGAGAGAGAGAGAGAGAGAGAGAGAGAGAGAGAGAGAGAGAGAGAGAGAGAGTCTGTCATTCTGTACGCAGTCACACACACACACACACACACACACACACACACACACACACACACACACACACACACACACACACACACACTGTGAAGACAATTCCTCTGTCGTATTCTTCTGAATTTTGATTTTGAATATTGAATTTGAATATACGATTTTTCCCAGGCACTCACTAAAAACGGATTTGTTTTTAATTTTTGCGTCATCTACCACCTCCCCGCCCCCAACACCCACCAAGCAGCCCCCGAGAAAAAAAATAAAGGAAAGAAAGCAAAACAAAGAAGGTAAAATCGGCGGGGTGGGGTGGCGGGGGTAGAAACCAAAAAGAAAAGAAAAAAAGCGTGGGGAAAAGGGGGAAGGGAGGGGGATGAAAAGGAGAAAAAGAAACCACAGAAAACAAAGAAAAAAATGAAGATAAAAAAAAAGAGAAAAAGAAGAAGGAAAGAGACAGAAGAAAACAAAATGGAAAGAAAATAAGGAAGGATCACAAACGGAGTTCTGCAAAAACACCACCTCTGGATAAGGTACTCATGAAGCTAAACGAAGACCATAGCAGGACAACAAACCTCCGATATGAGAAAACAATGGTAGCAAAAAAAAACCCAACTAAACACACCTGTTGGTACCAGACAGCTCCGGGGGGGGGGGGGGGGGGGGGCGCCGGGAGAGTAATAGTTAGCTCCCCCTGGGGAAACAACCCCTGAGTTACATCCTAGTTCTTGGCGCCACCCCAAAAAGTTAGATCCCGACCAAATGGTGGAAGGCAGGTACCACACTTGCATTCTCATCTCAGTTGGAGACGAGTCCATAATATGATTATTGCCTGTGAAGTAATGCGGAAAGAGAGAAGTTCTGAGTAAGTCTGAATGGTTGATTTAGAATTTGGCCTCTGTGTCTGTTTCTGTATCTGTTTGTGTGGTGTTGAAAACCAGAAGTGTGTGTATTCCGGCAGAACACTGGGAGAGAGTATACGTCCAAAGATGATTTTCCAGTGTATACCTGTTATTTCATGGACAATAGAGTATTTTCAAATTTGAATTTGGAATTTGAATTTTTATTTTGGAATTTGAATTTTTATTTTGGAATTTGAATTTTGAATTTGAATTTGAATTTGAATTTGATTTTAAATTTGATTTTGATTTTGATTTTAAATTTGAATTTGAATTTTGAATTTGAATTTGAATTTTGAATTTGAATACACGATTTTCCCAGGCACACCCTAACAACGGATTTGTTTTTCATTTACATACGATGAACTTTTCAAAATGTATGTATTCCCTAATTTCTTCTTCTTTTTCTTCTTATGATTTTCAAAAGTGGTTTGCTTTGTTGATATATTAGTTCACCTTATTACAGCAGCAATAGATAATAGTTTAGCAAGCGTGTGTGTGTGTGTGTGTGTGTGTGTGTTCTACAACTACAAAGGACAATATCAAAACAAAGAGTACATGCATAACAACAACAAACAAATACAAAAATTAAAACAAGAAGAGCGAGCGACACGCACGCACCCACACACAAACACGAGTGTAGCTGATATTTCAGTAACAAAGCTATTCCCCTTGCCATACAAATATAAACACGTATGTATATGTACCAGTTCAATATGGGTGTTATACATTGTACAAAGTCATGCAAAGCAAAATAACAAAATAGGAAAAGAGATTGATAAGCATCAGACAAGTAAATCACAAAGACAAGTAAATGAATGCAGTATAAAGAGAATACGTTTGGGGAACTAAAGAGAGAGACGGTGGGGGTGGGTGTTTGGGGGTTTAACGTCCTTTTCCACCACATAGGGTGATATCAAAGACGGGGCAACGATGAAAAAGCCAGCACAAATATTTGGCCCCAGCCGGGTTCGAACTCACGATCCGAGCATTAGAAGTCCAACGCTCTACCATTCGACCACCCCGGCTGCCCGAGAGAAGAGAGAGAGAGAGAGAGAGAGAGAGAGAGAGAGAGAGAGAGAGAGAACGAACGGACGGACAGACGGACGAACGGACGGACGGACGAACTTTATTTTCCAACGGAAGTGATTTAACCAAACACTGATTATCAATTTTCAATCATTCGTTGCTACAACAATAAAAAAATAAATAAACACTGACTAAAATAGCAAAGAGAGGGAGAGAGGATGGGTGGGTGGGTGTTTGGGAGTTTAACGTCCTTTTCCTCCGCGTAAGGGTGATATCAAAGACGGGGCAACGAGAAAAAGGCCAGCACAAATATTTGGCCTCAGTCGGAGAGAGAGAGAGAGAGAGGAGAGAGTTAAATGGAAACTGGCTTATATAACCCTGTTACTCTTGTTCTACAGAACTGGAAATAGGCGAAGTATAGGTGTGCTACATGTTTCTCCCAGAACCCTCTCCTCCTAACACTGACGGATTGGCTGTTTCTGGTCTTTAAGATGCACATATATCCCACTAGGAATGTGAAAAATGGAGCAGCGAAATAGTTCTGCTCGGATCGCTCCAGTAACTTGGGTTCATCTCACTTCAGATGATGTGCGATGTGAAGAGAAGTTTTCAGCATTGGGGTACCATCTGTTTGGTGTGGCGGAACTAGTCTTAGTCCTTATTAAAATTTTATAGAAATGTGAAACGCAACATCTTTAAATACATTAAATAAAGTTCAGTTTGAAGTACAACGACATGAGAGAAATGCGTTATTGATAACGAGACAAGAGATTTTTTTTTTTTTTTTTTTTTGCTTGTCAGTTTAAGAGGAATTGATACGTACATAGTTACGTCAGTGAGTATTAAAATGTAAGCAAAACAAATTCATTTATCATCAATACTTTCCCTTTTTGCGGTCATATACGCGCAGACATTTTCACTAACAATCACTAACGCGCAGACCTTTCACTAACAATCACAAACGCGCAGACTTTTCACTAACAATCACTAACGCGCAGACTTTTCACTAACAATCACCAACGCGCAGACTTTTCACTAACAATCACTAACGCGCAGACTTTTCACTAACAATCATATTTTTGCAATCATAATTATATATGTATTGCCCTCGCTCGAACTTTTCAAAAGTTTCCAAGAATTTAAGTGAACAGAAAAATTCTGCGGAATCGTAGCACCACTCCTGTCGGATTTTTTTTTTCTGACAGAAAATCGGCTTGTGTGTGTGTGTGTGTGTGTGTGTGTGTGTGTGTGTGTGTGTGTGTGTGTGTGTGTGTTTTCATAGAGAGTTTCTCGGTCACATAAGCTATTAATATTTTTTGTGTGCTTGGGGAGGTGGGGGGGGGGGGGTGTTGATTGCAAGTATAGTGTATAGAAACGACAATACAACGAGCTTGAAGGGAAAAAGAAACTTTTAAAATATGTACCTCGAAAATGTAACAGAACCCTTCTCCCCCCCCCCCCCCCCCCCCAAAAAAAAAAAAACAACAAAAGAAGCAGCATCCAAATCAACAACAACAACAACAACACACACACACACACACACACACACACACACACACACACACACACACACACACACACCTTTCTTTTTTTCTTCTCAGGTTCTGGGGCAGCATCACAAACTCTTCAGCGACAAGCAGGCTCCGTTTAAACCCTCTTAAGTTGACAGGCAAGCACACACACCTGGACAGCGGTATCCTGTCAACCCACTCACGCCTATCACTTCGGCCACCCCCCTCTTTATCTTCAGGTATTAACTGATCGATATGTGGGATTCGACTGATAACGCTACTCACAGTCGGACAGCGCAGAGAATATGTTCAACGCGTCTATTGCAGGATTGCTAGGTTTCAGAAGAAGACACGGTTTGAGTTGAAACACTTGCGTGTGTGAATGCGCGTGTATGCTTAAAATTATCTATCTCAATATTGAATACAAGCTTCTTATTGATACTCTAAAATTGAAGATACAAACCAACACTACTTATACGTGCAAAAGAAGATTTTAAAAAAGGAGCGGAAAAATAAAATTTCATCATCATCATCAGTCATCTCTCTCTCTCTCTCTGTCTCTCTCTCTCTCTCTCTCTCTCTCTCTCTCTCTGTCTCTCTCTCTCTGTCTCTCTCTCTCTCTCTCTGTTGTTCTATATTTGTATGTGACAGGTTACCGCGTAATGCACATTCCATACGGTCCGTCAGGTCCTGTTTTAGCGTACGCTTAAACGTAGAAGTAGATAAAATATTATATTTTGTCTAAGGTATAAAGGGAGAGAATTCCATTGTAATGCTCCAGCAAGGGAAAGGCTTGTTTTGAAAAGAGAAAGAGAGAGGGGGGGGGGGGATGGGGGGGGGGGAGGGGGAGGTGGTAAGTGTTGATTATGTATCAGCGAAGAACAAGCCGCGATGTTCCATCACACCTCGCGATCGTTCGTCTTGGCATACAGGTGTTTATTAAGGTACCACAAGGCGCCGTGTGTATACCTGTGGTTTTTACAGCCAGCATTGGACAAGGCGCTAACAGGCTATTTCGCCCTTCATGCACAGGTGGAAACCGTTCACACGCATTGCCTGTACATCCAGCGCAAAAATATATGTAAGAGGGCTTTGACCTGTACTGATACTCTTTTTGAATCAGCTTCTGGCCATGTTGTTGTAAACTGAGGTTAACCCTTTCCTATTCCTGCCTTCATTTTTTAAACTACTTTATTATCCCTTTCGGGAAATTCGGGCTGCTTCCCTCGGGAAAGCGCGTCGCCGCGGTGCAGCGCCACATAATACCTATCCTATATTTTTTTTTTTACAATTTTGCTGGGGGATGAAAGCCGGATAACCCGGAGAGAAACCCCCGATGAGCAGCCCGGCAGCCAGGAAAAACCGGTATCACATATCACAAGCTCGACCTGGGCTCGAACCCACGCTTCATCGCCATGACATTGGTGACGGCCGTTCAGTAGCGCAGCGGCTAAATCCGACGCGCTACCTATTAGACCACCGCTCACCCCTATATACATTAACTCTTTGTAGACACACTTTCTGTGACGCCGCACGTTTTTCGGCATTTAACAAAAAGAAAAGAAAATATAGTTTTTGTAGCACAGAAATCTTGCTTATATCATTAGACAGTTCAAGTCTTTCTTTTTCAGTGAGATAACTTTGAAAATCCAGAAAATGTAGTTTTTGTAGCACAGAAATTTTCTTAATGTCATTGGATAGTTCAATTATTTATTTTCCCAGTGATATAACTGTGAAAATCCAGAAAATATAGTTTTTGTAGCAAAGAAATTTTCTTTATGTCATTGGATAGCTCAACTGTTTCTCTTTTCAGTGATATAACTTTGAAAATCCAGAAGATATAGTTTTTGTAACACAGAAATGTTGCTTATATCATTGGATAGTTCAGGCTTTGATATTTCCCTTACGTGGTTGAAAAGGACATTAAACTCCCAAACACCCACCTACATACCCTCCAGCATTTTGTGTAAAGCCGTTTGACGGAAAACACAACTTGATTTTGTTCACACACTACGAAACCTATTTCAGCAAAATTAACCAAAATTCGGAACTGTAGTCAAACGCGCGAACGATGTCCATAAAAATAATTAGTTTCTGACGAATATTCCAACATTTGGTTTGTCTGAAGCTGTGAAGGAAAGAAAAATCTTTATGTTCACGCACCGAGAAAATTCTTTCAACAAAGATAACATTTGTTCGGAACTTGAGTAACACACTTCTTTCAGTATCACGTGCCATTGAGTAATTCTTCTCACAGACGATAGACGGTTAAATTATTAACGATAACGAAATCTAAGCCATGGCGATGTGTGTGTGTGTGTGTGTGTGTGTGTGTGTGTGGAAATCGTGTGCTTCAAGCCAGTTATTGATTAAGTTGATAATTTCAGCTCCTTCCGTATGTTACGTGCAGACAATTGTAAGTACTGGGTAACCTTGTTACAGGAGAAACAAAATGAACTGTTGGATTATGCAGACAATAAAATTGAATTGACAAGATTTGGTTGGTTTGCTGTTTGGGGTTTAACGTCCTTTCCTATTTCCTAATACATATTTGTGATGATGGCTCTCTCTCTCTCTCTCTCTCTCTCTCTCTCTCTCTCTGTATTTGTGTGTGTGTGTGTGTGTGTGTGTGTGTGTGTGTGTGTGTGTGTGTGTGTGTGTGTTGTACGTGTACAGAATTTTGATGTATTGTATTGTCATTGTTACGTTTTGATTTAACACTTAATTTCTCCACTAGGGATGAATAAAGTATTCTTATGTTATGTTATGTTATGTTATGTTATGTTATGTTATGTTATGTTATGTTATAAGAGTGATATCAAAGGCGGGGCAACGAGTAAAAAACCAGCACATTTTCTTTGGCTGCCAGCTAGGATTCGAACTCAGAATAGTCAAGAAGCCATGTAGTCCCATAACGCGTGAGTATAATAATATAAATTAAATATACAGTGCGAGTGTTTCACGCAAAATGTCGACATTTTTCATTCTGTGCGTGCTAAAAATCCCACCTCAATCTTTTGCAGAAGAGTTCGCTATTGCCGGTGAGTGACAAAAATAGTCACACGTGCAAGAGTGCAGGCTGGAGGTTTGCACATAAAGTAGCTCAGCATCAGCAGGCTTTCACTGCATCAACCTCCAGCCCTTCGGCGCCTCGGGTAGGGTTCTTGTCGGAGTATTATGTGCGCCGACAAGAACCCTACCATAACATTCCTCTCTCTCTCTCTCTTATAGCTTTTTAGATCTTCCTTCCTTTGCTCATATTTTCGTAGTTAAGCAACGGCAAGTTGGAACATAGTATTTCAAAACCGGCTATTACCGTTGGAAAATAAAGATCTCTCTCTCTCTCTCTCTGGGCTTGTTTTCAAGTTACACAATAGTAGTTCAAAAACTATTACCGTTGGAAAATAAAGATCTCTCTCTCTCTCTCTCTCTCTCTCTCTGAGCTTGTTTTACACAATACAACGCATTGAGTGTGTAATAAACCCAGCCGCTAAAGCGTGACTACTGCTCAAGCCTCAAGAACCAAACAGGTTCAGCTTTCACTCTTTTAGTGATCATTCAACCGGAACGGATCCAAGGTAAGATCAGTGTTTGACAACCCAGGTCCTGTATGGAGGGATCCATGAACAGGCAGGGAAAAAACACATTGTCAAGCGTAGAGGAATGTGGACAACTTGAGCTTCTGACTGCGTGAATGTGAAGTGAGATTTGATTTCAATCACAAACTGTCCTTGTACTTGAACATGATATATCACCTTGTGGAGTTTTGTTCTGGTGAAATTTAATCTGCTTGAAGAAATACACTCGTTTTCCTTCCCCCCCCCCCCTCTCTCTCTCTCTCTCTCTCTCTCTCTCTCTCGGGGAGCCGGGGTGGTCGAATGGTAGAGCGTTGGACTTCTAATGCTCGGGTAGGGAGTTCGATCCCGGCTGGGGCCAAATATTGTGCTGGCTTTTTCATCGTTGCCCCGTCTTTGATATCACCCTATGTGGTGGAAAAGGACGTTAAACCTCTAAACACCCACCCTCTCTCTCTCTCTCTCTTTAGGCGTGCTAATTGTGTACACTGATCAGGTGAGGAGTGGATGGTTGAGACAGAACGAACGAAATTCATTTTTCAATGGAAGTAATTTGAGAGAGAGAGAGAGAGAGAGAATAATTACTGGTTTGTATTCTCAATATATGTGCAACGTGAAATACAACTAGACTCTGAATGAAGTTACAGTATACCACATAAGTGTGTGGCCGGTATGCGCGCGTCAGTGTGTGTGTGTGTGTGTGTGTGTGTGTGTGTGTGTGGAGGGGGTGCGTGTGCGTTCGTGTGTGTGTGGAGGGGGGGGGGGGGTGCGTGCGCGCGCGCGCGCGCGCGTGTGTGTGTGTGTGTGTGTGTGTGTGTGTGTGTGTGTGTGTTGGGGGGGGGGGTGTCTTTGTTTGTTCGTTTGTCTATCTGACTGACCACTTACCGTCCAAGCGAAGTCAAAGGGAAGTTTCAGGCGGGTAACAGTCGTCTCCAAGGGGTACGAGAAAGAATTACCCCCCAGAACAGCACTGCTGATGTTGCCAAATGTGCACGGCCCCTCCATGGAAACCACGGCCTGGTACTCCTTCAAACACACGCGGAAAAACGTCTCGCACTGGTCAGTACAGATGCCGTTCGATGTCCTGTTTCCGTCACAACATCTACCGTCTGCGAGTTCACCGCGGATATTACGTAGTGACTGCAACTGCAATTCGAAGTAACCCGAAGCGGCGCACCCCACCAAAAACTGCATCAACCACCACGACTGCAGCGACAACATTGCAGTGGCTGGGGAGGATGAAGTAGTAGTTGTTGTTGTTGTTGTTGTTGTTGTTGTGGTCGTCGTTGTTGTTTGATGATGATGAGAGAGTTGTCTGTGATGGTCACAATTGTTGCTTCGTTTGTGCAGGCATTCGTGGTATGGTTGATGACTTTAAAATAAGTTGGAATGTATTTCAAGTTGCACGTGTTGACGTTGACATAAAAACAAGCATACGTGGAGGGTACAGTTGAAAAATGCGCTGAAAAGGTTGAACCTTGAGACGGAATACTGTTGTTGGCAATCTTTCCCTTGTCTTTGTTCTTTCTGTTGTTGTTGTGTTGTTTTGGGTTGTAGTTTTCAAAAGCACTGCCATACAATCATCACGATATTGCTGCCTATACAACACTGGGAAATCTCATACACGCACTTCACACCAAAACACAGCCGCTCACCAGAATGAGGCAACTTGTAGCCGCTGTACATTCAAAAACACACACAGCACCAACTTGAACAGATAAACGCAAGGACGATGTACTTTGTTGACAA
>JACVVK020000818.1:50000-75776 GCA_018292915.2 Batillaria attramentaria
CCTTCTTCTTCTTTTTGTGTGACACTGTCACTGTCAATCTCTCTAACATTAAAGCTGAAATCCTGGATTTATCATCTCGGAGAACCTTTAACTGGTTTCGACAGAGGAAAAGACGTGGTGTAAATTACACGCAAATCTGACCGCAAATCTTGCCAAAGCACCACACCGAGACACGGCTTAGACACGGCTGAGAAGGAAACACAAAACACGGGCAGGGAAGTGGGGAAAGGAAAGACGTGATTGCGAGCCAGCTTTTCCGTCCACAGAATGGTGCTAATGATGAATTGTGTCATGACATCAAGCCGCGCTGAAGAGAGTCTCCGAGGGCTGTTGCTGTCACAGGATGAGGTTCGAGACACAAGATGGATGCTGATCCTTCTGCCCATGCGCGCTCTTTAAGGCGTCAGTGTGTGCTGTGAGAAGGGAAGGGGGAGGGGGGGGGGAAGGGGGAGGGGTCGAGTTTGATGGAGGGGGTGGCAGGTCTAGCGTTGTAGTGTCCTTCGATCTTGAATGTTTAATATTACAACGATGGATAATAATAATAATAATAACAATATTATAAAAATGAAATGGAAAGTTGTCTTTGGACTCACAGAAAAAAAACAGCTGGGGTGGGAGGGGGGTGGGGGGGGGGGAGGAGCACGGATTAAGATACAACACGTCAATAAACACATAATTAATAACCTAAATCTGAACAAATCTTATTAGGTTCTGCAGCCATACGCTTAAATATAAAGTCACTACCTCCAAATGTCTCGGGTCGTGAGTTCGAATCCCGGCTGGGGCCAAATATTTGTGCTGGCCTCTTTCTCGTTGCCCCGTCTCAGTTTGATATCACCTTTGGAAAAGGACGTTAAACTCTCAAACACCCACCCACCAACCCACCTCCGGTTGCACATACGGTAATGCAGTGGCTATGTCGTCAATGGACCCTAAGGAAATGTGTAGCCTCCTTGATTCTGATTGAACAAAAAAAAAAAAAAAAAAAAAAGTACCAACAATATTCTGCCGTCTTCTGGAGGGGAGCCGGGGTGGTAGAATCATAGAGCGTTGGACTTCTAATGCTCGGGTCGTGAGTTCGATCCCCGCTGGAGCCAAATATTTGTGCTGGCTTTTTCATCTTTGCCCCGTCTTTGATATCACCCTATGTGGTGGAAAAGGACGTTAAAAGGTGTGGATGTGTGTGGATGAAGGATCGGGATATATAGAGAGAGCTGTTATCTGTTATCTGTGATCTGTATTCTGTGTTAGGCCTGCCCCTCCTTTTTACCTGTTATTCTTAGTGCTTGTTTAACATAGTTTAATATGAGGCAATGCCAATGCCTGTTTCTCTTAAACTATGTTTTAGCCAATGACTGAGTGTGTGAATGTGTATATGTATTTCCATGGTATGTTCGTGTATATCAATTGTGTTTTGTTTTTTTTATCAAGAGGAGCAAAGCAAATTCTTCTTAATTGTAACTAAGCAGCAATACATCTATCTTGAATCTTGAATCTTGCTACACTTGTATACACTACCAATAACGTGAAGGAGTGCTCTTGTGTAGCTCCCACGGCAGTTGCGCTGCCGGATTTGCCAGCACAAATATTTGGCCCCATCCGGGATACGTTTGCGGGCCTAGACTGGAAAAGGTGCCGGAAGATGCACCTTTAACTTAAAGTTTAGAACGTCTCAACGCATGTCTGGTAGTGTTGCAGACTATGCCAAGTTTAGGATTTCTAGAGAGTTCAACAGCCATGTCAAAGTGCAGTATTACAACGCAGGGGGGGGGGGGGGGGGGATCTCTTCAAGTCTGCACGTGAACTGTGAGACTGAGAACCGCACAAGCTGTTCACACAAAGCGTGACGATCTGCGTCACAGAGATTGTTGTCCAAGATGCTCATTCGCGTAAAGACAGCCACAAACACACGGGTAACCGCACTGTAAAGTAGATAACCTCATACATTCTTTATGCTGCGATGTTTGAGATCCTGTGCATGTTCCTGTTCACTGTCTATTACTGTATACTAAACAAATGCATGCGTACTGGCGTAAAAAAGAAACAAAAGAACCAAAAACAAAAACAAAACACCACCAACAAAACAAGAAATATATTTTTGGGAGTGTAATTATGGTATGGTATGGTATGGTATGGTATGGTATGGTATGGTATGGTATGGTAGACTTCTCCTCTGTGCACATATCCATCTCTTCTGAGATGCTCATGCCGCGCTCAGCCCAGAAGAAGGAATAAGGAAGAAAAAGACAAGACCAAAAAAAATCCCTTTTGGGGAGGGGGGGGGGAGCAGGAGGGGGGGGGCTTGAAGCGGACCTGCATGTAATTAAGGTTCTATAACAACAACAACAACAAAATTAAAGATGCTCATGACGCTGCAGGGCTGGAGGGCGAAGCAGTGAAAGCCTGCTGCCGCTAAGCGCTACTTTATGTGCAAACCTCCACCCTGCTATTCACTCTGGTGCGTGCGACAGTATTTCTGTTTTACCACGACACCGGCCACAGCCTACTCTTCTTCGAAAGATGGACGTGTTCGATATAGTCGACTTGGTAACGCCCTGGACTGGCAGTGCTGGGGTCTCGAGTTCAAACCCCGCCCAGGTACCACAATTTCTTTTGATTAATTTTTTTCTTGCTTGCATCTGGATGTGGTAGGGAACGGGCGTTAAACTCCCGAACAACCAGCGACTTACAGAGCGTGTATGAGAGCATATACTTACATCTGTGCCTCCAAGTTTGTAGCAAACTTTTGCCTGTTCCTACGATGCCTTCAAAATTGAAAGAAACAAAAAATGTGCAGAAAAACTCGGCTGGTTTCAGGTATAACACAAAGTACCGTCCTTTGGAAAAGGGTTTAAGCGCCCTAGATATGACAAACATGCAGATCCTTTTTCCCAAATGAACCTAGAACTGTTAGCAGATAATAGCTTTCAAGATGAGGACAATGAACACTAATCAATTTTGACTCTGCATTTCTTACCGCCCCTTGAACAAAAAACACACCGGTAGGCGAAACGAAAAAAACCTGATGACATTTGCTCTGACATTTGCGCTGACGGGCTTGACATCGCTTTGAACCGTTTTTCAGCCTCATTAAGTTTCCAGACAGGTTTTGTTTCTTGTGAGATAAAAAAAATCTTCCTGTTTGTATATTACTTGCCTCAATAATGGCAGTTTTAATGAGTCACTCCTTTTCAATCGTAGACGCCATTTTTTTGCTGTCCATGTGTTCTGAAATATTTTTGCACTTATTGGCAGTAAGAGCTACGTTTAACTTTGAGGATGTCTCCGCTGTGTTAAAAATAAATACATGTACCATCCACCACTTTTAATATTTCTCTCTGTGTTCTGCGGGAGCCGGGATAGCCGAATGGTAGAGCGTTGGACTTTCAATTCTCGTGTCGTGAGTTCGAATCCCGACTGGGGCCAAATATTTGTGCTGGCCTTTTCTCGTTGCCCCGTCTTTGATATCACCCATATGTGGTGGAAAAGGACGTTAAAATCCCAAACACCCACCCACCCTTCCCCTCTGTGTTCAACAGTGTATGAGTTTGTTGAAGTTAAACGGATCTTGTGTCACGTGTTACATGAAATTAGTTCAGATTGTTTCGCAAAATCAATACAATTTGTGTTAAAAAAGAGGCATACATCGAACACTTTCATGTGTGTGTTTCATGGATCCAGCGGCAGAATGGACCAAGCTACGAACGTTAGAATCAAACTGTGGTTGTAAATCCACCTAAGACGTCCGGTGAGTATAATCAAACTGCGAGTGGGAGGGTGGGTGGGTGTTTGGGAGTTTAACGTCCTTTTCCACCACGTAAGGGTGATATCAAAGACGCGGCAATAAGAAAAAGGCCAGTACAAATATTTGGCTCCAGCCGGGATTCGAACTCACGACCCGAGCATTGACAGTCCAACGCTGTACCATTCTACTATCCCGGCTCCACTAATCAAAGTGGAACACTCCCACTAAGGCAAATTTAAATCCATGCAGACATGGATTATGGGTCATTAATTACGATTTTTTTTTAATGAGGCCACTGTTGCACAACCCCAAACGTACTTGGTAGTAACTGTGTTAAAAGTAACGCTAAAGCCTGCTCTTAACTGGGCACAGCGCGCGAAACACACATGTGTAGACTTACATCACAGTCGTTGCGCTCGGTGTGTCTACTAACTACAAAACTGAACACAGCTGTGCTCGGTGACAAACCGATTGAAGATGCACTGTCCGCCATGTTTGCGCGCCGATTGGCGTAATAGAGCCAATCAGAATCTGTTGTGGAAATCACAGTCACAGTTGTGGCTATTTGAAATCCAGGTTGCTTTGATGACGCCACAGCGGCGGAAACCCCCAAAATCTCAACTGTGTCACAACTGTGGACAGCACTGTGGCGCTCCGCAGTGCGCAGTTAAGAGCCGGCTTAACTGCCATGACCTCCTTTGTCTGAGCGTCGCCCAGTAAACGAATTCGAAACCAGTCTATAAAACAAACACTGGCACAGAACCCCGACGCAAAACACCAGGCCAATATCTCCAGTCTTTGCAATTACAAGACGCTGGAAGGGCAATAAAGATGGAGGCCCGCTCCTCACAACCAACCAGTGGCGTGTCCCATATCACGTGACATCCTGCCATCGTCTTGACACATCGTACCGCGCACGAGTATTCCACGTTTCTGACTCTTTTTCGGCTTTAGTCCTACATGCAAAATTCAGGCAAGATCAACGTGCTGTTATTGGAGCGGGTGGGTGGGTGGGTGTTTGGGTGGGTGGGTGGGTGGGTGTTTGGGTGGGTGGGTGGGTATTTGGGTGGGTGGGTAGGTGTTTGGGTGGGTGGGTGGGTATTTGGGTGGGTGGGTGGGTGTTTGGGTGGGTGGGTGGGTATTTGGGTGGGTGGGTGGGTATTTGGGTGGGTGGGTGGGTGGGTGTTTGGGTGGGTGGGTGGGTGTTTGGGTGGGTGGGTGGGTATTTGGGTGGGTGGGTGGGTGTTTGGGGGTTTAACGTCCCTTTCCACCACATAAGGGTGATATCAAAGACGGGGCAACGAGAGAAAGGCCAGCACAAATATTTGGCCCAAGCCGGGATTCGAACACCCCACCCGAGCCTTGAAAGTCCAACGCTCTACCATTTGGCCACCCCGGCTCCCCTGCTTCGATAGAACAGAACGTGAAAAAGACAATTTGGACCGAATAAACAGCTGCGTTTTTTGTTGTTTTTGTTATTGGTTTTTGTGTGTTGTTGTTGGTGTTGTTGTTGTTGTTGTTTGTTTGTTTTACCACAGGGCGGACAGATCTATGTTGCATCATGACCATAGTGACAGAGTTTCCAACGTACTTCGGTGGGGTAGTGGTTATCGATTTTTGCCACCAGTGCATGAGGTTGAGATTCGCGTCCCACTTGGAGCATCGACATTTTCATCGAAGTTGCACCGTTCATTCCGATCAATTGTCGGGGCTTCTTTCCGGGTACTCCGGCTTCCTCCCCCTCTTCTTTGGAAATGTTCAGCTCTAAAAATCTCAAATTAAATCCAATGTTAAATCCCGGAACCTAAATAGCTGAGCTAATCTCTTGCACAATTTAATTGTAATCTGTTAACGTCCGGTGAGTGAGAGAATGCGCGTGATTGACATGAGCGTGCGTGTTGGGTTCATATTGCGTGCACGCGAAGTGTACAACGCCGCTTATTCTCTGTTAGCAGAGACTGCGACATCTTTGAACTCGGCGTTAAACACTCGCATGTAAAGACACTTAGCGCGCTTCTCAAAACATAGCACATGGATGTTTAATGATCGCGTTTCCATCCCGCTAGTTACAAACTGTGCGACAAAAACACTCTTCAGGATCGATGCAGACAGCTTTTGAGGCGCACCCATGCGGTTAGCAAGCATGTGTTTGGGCTGCCAAGCGTTTCTGTCCTCAGTTCGATTTCCGTTTGCATTGTGAGCTGAACAGGGTAAAGACAGCTGCAACATTAATTTTGTTACTTTAAAGGTACTATCAGGAAAAGTTAGATTAGGGAAGGAAACGGTAATGACTGCGAAGTGGTTACAAGTTAAGCAAATAAAAGCGACATAAAAGGGACAGAAACCACTTAACTTTGACAAAGGACGGCACAGTTTAGCCCCGGGTTAGAGTCTAACCTCGAACTAAACTAGCTCTAGGGTAAAATTTTCTGTGATTTTTTTTTTTGTTTTTTGGTTGGTTTTGTTGTTGTTGTTGTTGTTTGTTTGTTTATTTGTTTTAAATCAGGAAGCGGGTCCATTCCAGCAAGGTGCCTATGCCGCTATAGAAGAATTTTTGTCTTTCTTTCTTCACTCCCTTTTTTTAAAATTTAATTTTGTTTTGGGGTTTCTTTTGTCATAGGCTGGATTAGGCCCGTAGCCTTGGGTTAAATTAACCTCGAGTTCTACATACGGGCCCTGAAGGTGAACGTCTTTCAGCAAAAAACAAACAACAATGAATCACTCCCATCATCTAGTTTTATCGTCCATGAACGCATACCCTACGATCGCAGAAGATCATCTCGGTCTTCCATCTTCAGAAAAAAAGAGTAGTTTTCAAGACATGATTTATTGCGATATGACGGATTTAATCGATGTCTCATCTTCACAGTCAACAGTACGTCATCAATGGAAATTTCCCGTGCCTGTACATAGTTCAAGTATTACTCGCACCGTGTCTGATTGCGGTACTCGAACTTTCAACCTCTCGAATTCCAAGGAATGTCCCGTCTCCGCTACATATTTGCTCTGACAATGATAAACTACTACTATTCGCGGAAAATCAAAGATTTGAGTTGTTACATCTTTATCTCCCCCCCCCCCCTTCCCGCCGACCGGCCTCCCCCCCCCCACCCCCACCCCCAGTCTCCTTCTCTTGGCAGCCACCCCCCAATGGTTATGTCCTCATCCTCCAACCGTTCGAGCTCCTACCATCCCCTGCCCTTAGTCCCTGCCCCCCCCCCCCTTCCCTCCCCCTTCCTTCTCATCGCCAGACTGGCACTTTTCATCTTGGCAACTCAGTTTCGAGCACAGCCCGACAATCATAATAGTAAGATACTCAGGATATTTAGTGCATAGAGGCCCTCTCAACAGCACAATTGTTCATAATAGTTATTATTTATTATCATTATTATTATTATTGAGTATTGTGTAGGCGCTTTACACCATTTTTTTAAAAATTGGCTCAGAGCGCTGCGAGCTGAACCCAACACGCACGCTCACCTGAACCACACGATGGACATGAACACATTACAATCAAATGGTGCCAAGGGTCAGCTCAGCAGTTTAAGTTTCCGAATTTAGAATTACATTTACTTTTCAAATTTTGTTAAAAACAAAAACAGGAAAAAACGGGGTCGATGGTGGGGCTTTTTTTTTTTTTTACCACCACCACCACCCCCATTCCACCTTCCAGCCCCTCCCCTCCCTCCCTCTAGCATCGTCACCTTCACCAACACCACCACGCTTTTTTCGCGCGAAGCAATCTGGAATGGACGGGACGGACCATCCCCCATCTAATCGGGACGGGGTTTGCTTAGCATCGTGTTGTCATCTGATCCAATATTTCCTCTCCCGCCTTGATCAGGGCACGGGGCGCGTTAGACATGCCCGGAGCAGCGGGCCGTGCTGGCGTTTATTGGATGAAAAGTCCCGAAATTGTGATATCAAAAATGAAATTAAGGCATTTAGGCTGATGAGGGATCTGTCCGGGATTTGTTTTTGGCCCCCAACTGGACTAATCATATTTCCTGCTTCGGATGGGTTCGGATTTTGGAGTCACCCTTCTTTGACACCTCCACCCCCTCCACATCTCCCCCCCCCCCCCCAACCTCTCTACCTCTCCCCCCCCCCCCACACACACACAAACACTCACACACTCCTTTTCTTTTCTTCCACAACAGCGTTTGGAAGAAATATAGTCGAGTGAACAAGATGAGGACAGGACACTCAATTTATTGTTGTTGTTGTTTGTTGTTTGTTTGCTGTTTGTTTATTGTTTGTTGTTTATTGTGTGTGTGTGTGTGTGTGTGTGTGTGTGTGTGTGTGTGTGTGTGTTGGGGGTGAGGGGGTGTCAGTGGTCTAGTGGTTAAGAGACTTTGTCACCAGTGCGAGAGGTCAGGTTCGAGTCCAACTCTGGCCGGCGAAGAATTTTTCCTTCTCGTACATGGCACCGTTCATTCGAGCCAATCGTCGGGGGTTCTCTCCGGGTACTCCGGCTTCCTCCTCCTCTGCTTTGGAAATGTTTAGCCGACCAAGTTCGAAAATAAATGCAATTCTAAACTCAGAAACTGAAATAGCTGAGCTGACCCTTCGCACCACGTGATTGTAATGCGTTCATGTCCAGTGTGTGAAAGAATGCGTGTGAGTCACGTGAGCGTGCGTGTTGGGTTCAGTCCGCGGCGTTTTGACCCAGTTCAAGGAATTAGGTCAAGTCCCCACACAATACACGATTATTATGATGATGATGATGATGATGATGACGCGTGACCTCAAAGGGGAGCCGGGACAGCCGAATGGTAGAGCGTTGGACTTCTAATGCTAGGGTCGTGAGTTCGAACCACGGCTGGGGCCAGATATTTGTACCGTCCTTTTCTCGTTGCCCTCCGTCTTTAATATGACCCTATGTGGTGGAAAAGGACGTTAAACTCCCAAACACCCACCCACATACCCGTCTTTGATATCACCCATCTGTGGTGGGGTAAGTGGGTGGGTGGGAAAAGACGTTAAACTCCCAAACAACCACCAACCCACCTAACCCCGCGTGATCTCAAATGGCGAACGAAATCTCCACGATCCGTTCGCCATCCATCCGTCCTACCATGGGCAACACGGACAGTTAAAACCAAATGAGTGGTTGCAGCTGCCGCGACGCGCTTGTCGCGTGTTTAATTGATACCATCGCATCGTATGGCGCAATAACCGCCTTCCGCCAATCACCCGGCGCGCCGCAAAAAAAAAAAGAAAGGAAAAACAAAGCGCAAACAATTGGTCGATACGGCAGGGAGGTGGCGAGTCGCTTGATTAAACTTGCGGCGGTCTTTCTCTTTTATTTCGTCTTCTTCTGAGGGCAAGATCCGTGAAGAGTGATCGAGAAGAAAAGACACAGAACAGAGGATTGCGATGAAGATAAAAATGGAGAAGGAAAAGACGGAAATTGAAGCGGAAATGGTAGAATAAGATGGGTGGAAAACACAACACGAAAGGTCTTGTCAGTTTCTTACTTTCAATGACCTTGTCAGTTTCTTACTTTCAATGACCTTGTCAGTTTCTTACTTTCAATGACCTTGTCAGTTTCCTACTTTCAATCATCTTGTCAGTTTCATACTTTCAGTCATGTATTACTTTCAGTGTACAATGTCTATAATTCAGGTTTTAAAAAGTCTTTCCTCCTGGAGATTCAGAGCAAATTTGGTAGACAGGCAGAAATTTATACAAATATAAAACAAACATGGAATTTTAAAAACCCGGGATACAGGATCTTCTTTTTATTCTATCGTTTCTATTCTTTGGGACATTCCCTGAAACTTCATTCAAGAGAGTATGAATATGTACCTGAAAACGTTTAACAGAAATTATTTGAAGACAGATACGCTACCGCCATGAGATGCAGAAATTAATTTGGCAAATATGGCGCATGAACTTGGTACTCTCAAGTTTTTCACTATTCATTTGCCTTCTCTTACCAACATCGTTACACTCTCAGTGTGCCATCTACCCTACTTTTGCCCCCCCCCCCCATCTCCCCCACATCACCCACCCTCTCGCCCACCCTCTCGCCCACCCTCTCGCCTACCCTCTCGCCCACCCTCTCGCCCACCCTCTCGCCTACCCTCTCGCCCACCCTCTCGCCCACCCTCTCGCCCACCCTCTCGCCTACCCTCTCGCCCACCCTCTCGCCTTCCCTCTCACGAGAAAGAAAAAGAAGTGTCGTGTGCTGGCTTTTCATCTCAACACCCCCCCCCCCACCACCACCACCTCCACCACCACAAAAAAAAAAAAAACAAGGAGAAAAAACTCTGAAGAAAAGTTATAACCGCAATCTCAACCATAAAGCATTCTCGGACGCGCCCCAAATCGTTGCCATGGAAACGACGAGCCATAACACTCTTTGTCAATTTCTCTCGCTATCGCTGGCCAATAAACATGCGTGTTACATGGCTCGGAACTGATAGCCAGTGAAATTGTGTGTTGCATGAGCTGAAACTGATAACCTGCTGGGCCATCACACTGTCAAACTCTGCTCACGATCGTGTGGAAAAAAAAAGGTCAGAGAAGTTCAACATGTTTGTTTGGGATCGGAATGTTTTTTGTAGAATTTCTTCTTTCCTGAGGGAGGAAAGGGGAGGTGGAGGGGGGGGGGGGTTGATGTTTATAACTTCAAAATGCTTTTTTTTTGCTTTTTTTTTATAAAGGGAATGATCCGAATCAGTAGGAGGGTCCAAACTGAACCGTTTTGGAAGGTTTGCTCGTTGTTGGGTTTTTGTTTGTTTGTTTTTTTTTTTGTTGTTTTTTTTTGTTTTGTTTTTTTGTTTTTTTTTTGGGGGGGGGGGGGTGTTTGGGGTTTTTCTTTGTTTTGTTTTGTTTTTGTCCGTCCGTCATCATCTTTCCATTGTTTCAATTTTTATTTCTTATTTTATGTTTACACTTTTTTTATAAACAACTATTATCAGATGTGTACAGACTCTATAATATTATAGGAAACACACAGCAACACACAGCAACACACAGCAACACCGATTTTAAAACAAGCCACTAAGCACTGCGAGCTGTGGAAAACTTTTTTATCCGAAGCGCTGAACCCGTGCATCAAAAACAGTCAGCTGTATCAAGATAAAACAGACCGCGGCGAACCTTAGCGAAATCGATGACTGGATAGGTCTGTTTATAGAAAACACCCATGGTCGTATTAATACAGGAACAGCACCAAAAGTTCAAAGAAAGTCGTACTTTCCTAATATTATAAATTCGCAAAGTTAGGCAAATGGTTTCAATGTCCAGTTGCCCTAACCCTAGATATCGAAGCGAAGGCGTTGACTGGGTTGGTCTATGTAAAGAAACACCCGCGACAGTATAAGTATTCCTGCAAAAAAAAAAAAAAAAAGCGCAGTTTAAAGAAACCCGTATTTCTCTTATATTAGAAGCCGCAAAGTTAAGAATGGACGACTCCATTTCTGTCAATCGAAAGGGTCGAGCCCTCAGATTTCAGCCAATCGCGTTCCGCGACATAATGAGCACCACGCCGCGAGGCCAAACGTTTTGCCAGACACTACAACGAGGAAAGCACGTGGAGTTTGATATGACTGAAACATGGAAAGAAAAGCAGTAAGTCATTTCAGGAAGAAAAAGACCATTACGTCAATCTCTTTCAACTTAAAATCATCCCTTTTCCCATACAATGACGACATGGACGTACTGTGTTTTGCCAATGCACGGCAGAGTAAAGGGGCGGGGTTTCGGCCTCGGGGCTGGCCGAGTGGAGTCGTCTATTTTCTGAAGCCTACAACAGACAAGGCATGATACACGTGGGAAAGACGATTAGAAATACAACCCTGAAAGACACAAACAATGACCCGAAACAAACAAACAAAAAAATCAAACACACTCGGTGACAAGGAAAGTGGACAGTTCTGGACAACTTTGTGGTCAACGTGCTGTTTCACAGTGTGCACAGAAGCGGTGAGTTATGTCATTCACCACCACATTTTCAGCCTGTTTCAGGCATTATTGCCTGCATGAGTTGTCCCCCGTGCATACACAGAACCGCAGCATGCACGCATTTTTCGTGGCAACTTTTTGCACTCTGCCACGAGAAATACGTGCTTGTACGGTTGCGTCGAGGGAGACAACTCATTACAGAGGGTAAGCGCAGTGAAACCCGGTGGTACAGAGTTGGCATTAAAGATCTAAGCTCACAACAAAAAGCTTTCCGAAGTGTGAAAAAATTTTACAGAGTCGACCGTGCAAGCACGGTCAACTCTGTCACAGTTGCAGAGTTTTCAGCGTCCCCGAAACCCCAATAAAAGCCAAGGGCAGCCTGATTCACAGCTCAGTTTGCGTTTTGACACTGAGCGAGAAAGATCGTGCAGCACTCAACACCCCGGCGCTGGACACAGTAGCGATGTGTCTCGCTCACTGACCAAAAGCCAAATAATGTCACGGCAAACTCGTGCACTGGTTTTATAAGGGTCCCCGAAGCGCTGAAAACTCTGCAACTGTGACAGAGTTGACTGTGCTTGCACGGTCGACTCTGTAAATTTGTTTTCACGCTTGGGAAAGCTTTTTGTTGGGAGCTTAGATCATTAACCATCTTCTTTTGGATGGCACGCAATGCATTCTAACCCAAACCCTCTTTCTCCTGGTCAAGAGCAGGAAACAGTTCAATATCAAACCTTATCACCCAGGCTCAGAAAGGCAGCAAAAGATCAAACATGCCGCCGTAGAGACCCGGTATGTTGGATTTCTGTGAGAGAGGCAGCAGCTGTGTTGACTAGGGTCGATGTCTCTATACCCGCTTGTGTTGACCGTTCAATGGAACCTTTGGTCACTGGTTAGATGGCAGGTAGCTAACAATACGGCACCAATACTAAGGTGGAAGGCCTGGATCACGAGTGGGTGAAGTGTACGTGCAGGAATTCTTGCAGGTCCTGCTGTGGAAAAGACAATTGGGTCCACGGAAACCAAACAAACAAACGAGAAAACAACAAGAACAATCTCTGAATAACTTTTGTTTGTTTGTTTGTTTGTTCCTTTGTTTGTTTGTTTGTTTTTGTTTGTTTGTTTTGGGTTTTTTCGCTTTTGTGTTTTGTTGCATTTTTTGTTTGTTTGTTTGTTTGTTGGGGGAAGGGATGGGACTGGGGTTTTGGGGTTGTTTTTGTTTTTTTTGGAGGGCGGGGGGTGTGTTTGGTTGTTTTTAGGTTTGTTTGTTGTTGTTTGTTTTGTTTTGTTGTGTTTGTTTGTTTGTTGGGGGGGGGGGGGGAGGCGGGGAGGCGCACACAACAGGATACGACAATATGACGTTGTAACACTGACGCAAAAAAAAAAAAAAACACGTTCAAGCTCAGAACGAGTAGGTAAAACAAGCAACGTTAAATTTCTAATCCTGATTAAATGTAACGGTTACCCATACTAACAACCGGTTACCCATACTAACAATCGGTTACCCATACTAACAGCTTGAATTACTTCAAATCAATCTAACTGTAAAACAGTTCTAACTAAGATTCCTTCCATGAAAACTACCTGAACTAAGAGTATGCTTTAAATACACAAAAACACGCACGATGAAATTATCGTACACCCTATTTCCTACCGCGTGCATCTGGTGACACAGAAGTTGACACTGACCTTGCTATACACTCGTTCACATAGCCCCCCTCCCCCCCCCCCCCCCCCCCCATTCTCGCCCTTCTCTCTCTCTCTCTCTCTCTCTCTCTCAATCTCTCAATTCGATCCAAGTCATCATGGTATTTCTTGCAGAACGTGCTCATTTGTTCCTAGCGCCACGTTAATCACAGGGGCATGAAATATGCAGTCATCTTGGCAAAACTTGCTGTAAAATATTAACGAGCCTCTGGTCTCGGGAGGATGTTGAATGAAGCGGCCTCCACCGTGATCAGTTTCCAGTCAGTCACTTCGCGGTTAACACGGGTTTATCCACTTTGTCAATTTCGCCTGCTTTTGAATGATTGAAACTGGCGTTTGGAAACTGACTGAATGAGGCAGTTGTTGGTTTGTTTGTTGTTATTCGTTTGTAAGTTAAACGCATTTAAAAACCAAACAGGAAAAACGCAGTTTCCAACTGCGGGAGATCTGAATGATTGAAATTGTCGTTGGAGTTTGATTGAAGTAGTTCTTGGTCTGTTCATTGTTGTTGTTGTTGTTTATTTGTAAGTTAAACTTTCTTTAATACAACATACGAAAAATTACTCTCTCTCTCTCTTCCCCCCCCCCCCCCCCCCCCCCCCCCCGAGTCAGCCGCGAATTAGTCTTTGTGGCTTGCGCGGCTTTAAGCCCTAAAAACTCACTCACTCACTCACTCTCTCCCCGAGTCTGTATATCTCTTCAGTTATGCTTTAAAAAGGCTGAAAGTCAGCCACTATAGGTACAAGGATTGTCTCTAAACAATAAACATATTCTCTTACATTCGGCCAGTTTATTTTCTACAACCGTGAAGTCGGCCATTTTGAATGACATCAGTCTAAAGGCCGCCAAGACTCTGCTAATGACGAGCGGAGTTTCACACCTGATCACTCCTTCCTCTGACATATCCTTCCGCGCTGAAATCTCACCGGACAAATGATAGAGTCCGCACTGATTAGGTTTCGTCCGCAGGGACAGGTGCTAATATTCCGACCCTGCTGGGAAGGGAGGGGATGGGGATGGAGAGGGTAGAGAGGGATGGGGAGGGAGGGGGGAGGGAGGAGTAATTCCCGTTCCTAAAATACCCATAACTCCTGTCAAGGACATGCCCTTGAATGGTCTGTACGAGTTTTTTTGTTTGTTTTTTTTTGTTCTAAGCTGAAGCGTATTGGGCGAAGGACATAAATACACAGAGCCTCAAAATGCCTATAGTTATATTCACTATTAGTCTCAGGCATCATAGTCGCCCCTAAAAATGCTTCAATCTAGAAACAATTACTACCATGAACAGACCATTCAAAGGCACACGGGGAGCCGGGGTGGTCGAATGGTAGAGCGTTGGACTTCTAATGCTCGGGTCGTGAGTTCGATCCCTGCTAGGGCCAAATATTTGTGGTGGCTTTTTCATCGTTGCCCCGTCTTTGATATCACCCTATGTGGTGGAAAAGGACGTTAAACCCCGAAACACCCACCCACCCCCTCAAAGGCACGCACCGGACAGGGGTTTAAAAACATTAATTTTGAATGTCTCCTTTCCGCTCAGGCCTCACTGGAGTAATGACTATGATGCCTGAGGCTAATATGGAATATACAGACATTCTGAGGCCCCGCGAATTTGTATTCTTTGACTGCACGTTCACGAGAACTCACCGCACAAGCCACTAGCCAGCCTTCTCGCTACTCTGTGCGAGGAGGATGTTCAGAACTGAGCCTGAGAAAATTGAATTTTCCAGCAGATTTGTCCGAGTATTGTGTTAGGCAAGAACGGAATGAAAATAATTTCCGTCGTGCGTCGATTAGCTGATTCTGGCCAGTTTGTGGTGCCAAACGAAAACAGCTGGCCAGAGAGAGAGGCCTTCTCTTCCGTGAGTGCTTTTGCTCCAGCGGAAACACCTCTGTAGAATCCAGTATTTTTTTTGTCAATATTGATGCAAGTGGCATGGTCCTTACTCCAACTTCCAATGTCAAAAAAGTCAAAAAAGTCAAAAAGTCAAAATATTTTATTCCTTTCTCCCCTATCGGGGTGTGGAGGAATTGACAAAGCGAAACGGATAACAGTGACATTAAACAACAAAAACAACAACAAAAATTAATACCTGTACATTAATCCCAAACTGAGCTGGTATAATCAACTGGTTTATTTGCCCTTGTGTTTACCTTATCTCGAAATAAATCAAATAAACGTTGATTCAGTAACACAAACTGAAAAGACACGGTACATATTTGGACAGAGGACAGCTTCTATGGAGAAAATTTATAACTAGCACAGCAATTTCAAATATTTGCTCCCTTTGACTTTTTAAAAAAAAATTCTATGATGCAGTTTCATTAGTTTTAGATATCAGTTAGTTAGTTAGTTAGTTATTCAGGGCTTAACGCCGCGCAAGGTTTAGATAATAATTATCAGTTAGTTAGTTGTTTCGGGCTTAACGCCGCGCAAGTTTTAGATATCAGTTAGTTAGTTAGTTAGTTAGTTAGTTAGTTAGTTAGTTAGTTAGTTAGTTAGTTAGTTAGTTAGTTAGGGCTTAATGCCGCGCAAGTTTTAGATATCATAGTTAGTTAGTTAGTTAGTTAGTTAGTTAGTTAGTTAGTTAGTTAGTTAGGGCTTAACGCCGCGCAAGTTTTAGATACCAGTTAGTTAGTTAGTTAGTTAGTTAGTTAGTTAGTTAGTTAGTTAGTTAGTTAGGGCTTAATGCCGCGCAAGTTTTAGATATCATAGTTAGTTAGTTAGTTAGTTAGTTAGTTAGTTAGTTAGTTAGTTAGTTAGTTAGTTAGTTAGTTAGTTAGTTAGTTAGTTAGGGCTTAACGCCGCGCAAGTTTTAGATGCCAGTTAGTTACTTAGATATCAGTTAGTTAGTTAGTTAGTTAGTTAGTTAGTTAGTTAGTTAGTTAGTTAGTTAGTTAGATGGGACTTAACGCGGCGCAAGATTAGATATCAACTATACCATTGTGGGAAGAGCCTTCAATGTGTTTTGAATAACAGAGGACCCTCCGACCGAGCATGGAATGTTAAAGAGACCACAGTGGCCGGTGTTCAAATCCTCCCGGATGAATCAGCCATTACAGAGCTTAAGGACTGCTGTCGGGGGAACAAATCCCCTTAAATACCACCAGTGTTAACCGCCGCCTTGCCGTTTACAGCCCGTTACATTTGCATAATGCCATCTTCAGTCTGGTGCCAAAAGGCCATTGCCGCTGCTGGCTCCTTCAGTAATGGTTTTGGGTGAGGATGTTATGATGTCTTGTCAGAAGAAAACCCCCACAGATGGTGAAGACTAGATGAAGAGCTAGAGATAGATGGACACAGACACAGACACAGACACACACACACACACACACACACACACACACACACACACACACACACACACACACACAGCATGCAAAATATGTTGTAGCCTGAAGAGAAACTGTTTTCATGATTGCTTTGAAAAGTGTGAGAATTACCTCTACCACAGCTTTCAATGTATAGTCTTTCCCTCATGTTCTTATGAGCCAAATGGCCTGCCAAAAAATTATTATTATTATTATTATTATTACACACACACACACACACACACACACACACACACACACACACACACACACACACACACACACATTTGCAACTTAACGGTGCTAAACACATTCATCTACTCAATGATCAACCAAAATCAACCAACCTTCCACCGCCCCCCCCCTTCCCACCCCGTCCACACTGCACCTTGCACCTTCACTCCACCACCTCCCCCCCCCCCCTCCTCATATATCACCGATCCCGGCTGGGGCCAAATATTTGTGCTGGCTTTTTCATCGTTGCCCCGTCTTTGATATCACCCTATGTGGTGGAAAAGGACGTTAAACCCCCAAACACCCTCCCACCCATCCTCATATATCACTACAAACAGACCAATAACCCCTCTTAAAAAATTAATTAAATTATAGACAAGCTCAAAGATATGGTTTGCAAAGCTCCTCGCGCGCAGAAAACAAATAATGTTCTCGATCAATCGACGACGAAAAACATTAATTTATCCATCAGGTGATCTTCAGAAATGACAAAACCACAGTGGGACAGCTAGTCATTATACAATCAATATTGTGTGCAGACAGCGCATGAATACGGACATAACCACAGCTTGCGGGACTAGTAATTTATTTGACATTATCCTGTGTTTGAAATAACGTCTTTAAGGTCCAGGCTGTTCCTTTGGAGCACAGCTTGACAAGACGTGCAAATCTTCCCGCCTAAAAGAGATGATGATGATATCGAGAAATATTTATTGGATCACCATTATTGAGCTGTCGCATTGATCGTTCAAGCGTGTCGGAAAAGGATGTAATTATTAAGATATATTCGTTCGCATGTGTCAATATCTGATTTTCTTGTTGTTGTTGTTGTTGATGTTGTTGTTGTCATGTATTCAAATTGGACAAGAATTTATCGGACCGGGATACTAGCTTGCGTGCAGTCCGGTCTCTGTTGGGTGGGTGGGTGTTTGGGAGTTTTACGGGTATAGGTGGCATCAGAGACGGGACAACGAGAAAAAAGGCCAGTACAAATATTCAGCTGCAGCTGGGATTCAAACTCACGACCCTAGCATTGAAAGTCCAGCACTTTACCATTCATCTGTCCCCTCTCCCCAGATATAAACGAAATAAATCGGTGAATGAATGAATGAATGAACTGATGGATCAATCAATCGGGGAGCCGGGGTGGCCGAATGTTAGAGCGTTGGACTTCCAATGCTCGGGTCGTGAGTTCGAACCCCGGCTGGGGCCAAATATTGTGCTGGCTTTTTCATCGTTGCCCCGTCTTTGATATCACCTTTATGTGGTGGAAAAGGACGTTAAACTCCCAAACACCCACCCACCCACACCCAATCAATCAATCAATCAATCAATCAATCACTCAGTCAGTCACTCAGTCAGTCACTCAGTCAAGTTTGTCGTTTAATAATCCTATCACACACTCACGCAACAAATCCATCGCTCAACCAATCAATCAAACTGTCTCAGCAACATCTGTTTAATTGTACCGTGCAAGCTCCTATCATACAAACTCACAAGCCGAGTACAGGAAAGCTTTGTCACATATTTGCCATAGTAATAATAACAATAATAAAACGTATTTCTAGGGCCCCTATCCCTGCACGGACCAAACTTTACCCGCCCATTAAGAGCTACCTCACCCAAGTACAAGAATAACCTCTGTTTACAAACAACCCTCAAGAACGGAATACCGTACACTCGCACCAGAACAGGACAGGCATGTAAACAGAACTGACGTTTCCGGGTGCAGCCTCGGCGCTGTATGACGAATCGATTCCTAACGACCTTGCCCATCAAAGCCCCGCTCCGCTATCCACCTGTTGCACGCATGCGCGTGTATGTAAATAAGGAACACGTGCACAGGCCGCCCAATCGCCGCTCAGCCTGGGACAACACGTGCAACGTTTTTGTTCCCGTCGTGTGTGCGATATCGGTATCGTGTCTGGTGGGATGTACATCAGTAGTAGGTTGGAACCAGCTGGGGGTGCAAAAATGTGTTTCATCCTTGTGCAGTAACTTTACAGTTCGTTAAGTTATTGACGTTCAGCCTCGGGTTCAATACATTTTACGCAGCAGCTGCGTTTGGGGCGGTCGGTGGTCTAGTGGTTAAGACTGAGGCTTGTCACCAATGCGAGAGGTCCGGGGGTCGAGTCCCACTCGGGGCAAACAATTTTTCCTTGTCGTATGTGGCACCGAGCATTCGGGCCGATCGTCGGGGGTTCTCTCCGGGGACTCCGGCTTCCTCCCCCATCTGCTTTGGAAATGTTCAGCCCACCAAATTTGAAAAAATAAATGCAATTTTAAATTCCGAAACTTAAATAGCTGAGCTGACCCTTCGCACCACGTGATTGTAATGTGTTCATGTCCCGTGTGTGAGAGAATGCGTGTGATTCACGTGAGCGTGCGTGTTGGGTTCAGTTCGCGGCACTTTCAGACGATTCATGAAATTGGGTAAAGCGCCTATACAATACTTATCATTATTATTATTTGTGGGTTATGTCGAAAAAGGAGGATGAATGCGAAGAAGTCGCGTGGAAAAGAGCAAAATATTAAACGGGTTAATTCCATCTTCGCTAAGCCAACTGTTTCGGGTCCGTTTCGCTCGTGAGTGCGCCTGTACGCTCGAAATACTCTATTTTGATGATCACTACAGCTCCTAATACAATTTTGTTACAAAAAAAAAAAAAAAAACTCCATGATATTGTCCAACCGGTAAAATGAGTTGCTCTTAAATGCTTATAGATCAGAATGCCGGGTTGTTGTTGCTGTCGTTGTTGTTGTTGATGATGATGATGATGATGATGATGATGTTCGTGATGATGGGATGATTGGTTTGTGGAACGTTTGTTTGTTTGTTTTCTTTCGTTCTTTCCACCCCAGCGTTTGGAACCACACCGGACTCCTTATACTCGTTATACTAATCATTATCATACCAGTGGATGTAGCTGGCTTTGCCCGGGCTGATGTGATCTATCTAGTAAGTGTTTTCTGGTCTCCCTGTCTGGCGATACGTGGTGGAAAATGACATTAACCTCAGATTTTCCGAGATATTTTACCACAATGATTTTGTTATCTTCATCAGTACAGCCGCCAACTGATTCTAGTCGCGATGTGAGAACACTAAATCAGGTTTTATGGCGAACAGACAGACAGACAGACAGACACACAGACACACGGAGAGACACACAGACAGACACTGTTTATTTATGTATTTAGATACAAATCAGATAACTGATATTCAATAGCACTTATTTTCTAGGACACAAAGTACTATTTCTTTAACAGATACATTTAGGTCAAAGGCACAGCATGCAGTTCTAGAGATGTTGTTGTTGTTGTTGTTGTCGTTCGTCTCTTGGTCACACTGGAAGTTCAGTTCTGAGCATGAAGTCTGCTGTCCTCTCCAGCTCCCGCTGAGGGCCGCACAGTTTGGTGTGTAGAGGCGTTTCTGATGGCCACGTCGTCATCCTTAGCTGTTGGTATAGTGGACAGTCCTGGATGATGTGTTGTCCGGTCTGCTCGGCATGGCCACACGGGCAGAGGGGAGTTGTAGCCAGTTTCAGTTTGTGGTACAGGTGCTTTTTCAGTCTGTTGTGTTCACTGCGGAGTCTGAACACTACCACTTGGGCCCGACGTGGGAGATGGAAAATGTCGTCCTTGGTGTGGCGTGCTGAATTGACAGCCTTAATAATGGTTTGAGTTCTAGACATGAAGCTGGCAAAGTTTAGATAGAGGATGGACGTAAAGTTTGGTTCGGAATTAATGATGTGCAGATGTCCATGGCCTTTCCAAAGGAATCTTGATGGGATATCCCAAGAGACAGAACACACACACACACACACACACACACACACACACACACACACACACACACACCATCTTCAATGCAGTCGTCAATCATAGTTTCGGTGGTATGCTAATGGAAGGGGGGGGGGGGGTGCATGTTTGTTGACTGTCGTGGTTTCACTATTGCTCCATAAACACGTGCACGTGCGCCCAGTTTCTCAAACTGCGCACCGCACGTGCACGGCGCGTGCCGACGCTGGCTGCATCCGAGCACGTGCAGTCTTTTAAAATCAAATTTAGTGCTGGGCTGGGATTGGTTCAGTGTCTGTCTCCATGCACGCAGGGCGCAAAAGCCAAAAGAAGCCGCACTGCGCGCGCACGGCACAGCCCGCGTCACGTGGCTCTTCTCCCTGGGGACGGCCCTCCCTCGGTAAAGAATTACAGCATTTGATGGCTTTCCAATCAGCAGAGGACGCTAAACTTCTACTCGATTTCCGCGGCCACAATGCGCTACTTTTCAGCGCTGCTTGGCCCAGGGGGAGCAGTTTAGCAAATTGGTCTCTTTCCCCCGCCTCGCTGTTTTGTTCCGGACAGACTCGGAGACCGGACCACAGGGCGGCTGTAGCGTTCAATACATCAGTGATGACGCTTTCGAAAAGGGGATGGAATTGTGGACAATTTAACCGTAATTGTTTAGGGTGAAAATGAACGGAAATGAGCCGAAGATGAACTCACAGAGAATAAGCTTGTTCGAGACAGTGATGAAGCTACAAGAGTAGGATATGGACAAGTGAAAGAACTGTGGACGATTTAATGGTAATTGTTTCAAGACGAAAATGAACGGAAACTGAATTCACAGAGAGTAAACTTGTCAGAGTCAATGACGAAGCTGTGAGAGTGGGGTAGAAACATGAAAGAAATGTGGGTGGGTGGGGTGGGTGTATGGGGGGTTTAACGTCCTTTCCCACCACATAGGGTGATATCAAAGACGTGGCAACGATAAAAAAGCCAGCACAACTATTTGGCCCCAGCCGGGATACGAACTCACGACCCGAGCATTAGAAGTCCAACGCTCTACCATTCGGCCACCCCGGCTCCCCGAAAGAAATGTGGACAGTTTAACAGGAATTGTTTAGGGTTAAAACACACAGAAATGAGCAGGGTGGGTGGGTGGGTGTTTGGGGGTCTAACGTCCTTTTCCACCACACACGGGTGATATCAAAGACGGGGCAACGATGAAAAAGCCAGCACAACTATTTGGCCCCAGCCGGGATACGAACTCACGACCCGAGCATTAGAAGTCCAACGCTCTACCATTCGACCACCCCGGCTCCCCCAGAAATGAGCAGAAAATGGTCTCACAGAGAGTAAGATTGTCCGAGTGAAGTAAGGTAAACAGAATAATACTTCATTCACTGACGTCAATCTTTCTTGCTGTCGAGGGTCGACAGGGTCGATCCCCCAGAATTCAGCCAATTGCGGGATAGTGAGCACAACACACAGCATGGCCTGACAAACATTTTGCCAGATACTACAACGAGGGAAGCACATGTAGGTTGATATGACTGAAACATGGTAAGAAAGCAGTAAGTCCATTGACGTCATTTGAGGAAAAAGACTAATAATTATTACGTCAGTCTCTTACATCTTGAAATCACCTCTTTTCCCCTGAAATGACGTCATGGACTTACTGTGTTTTTCCATCACACGGCAGAGTAAAGGGGCGGGGTTTTGGCCTCGAGGCCAGCCGAGTGGAGCCGTCTATTACCAGAAGACTATTGTTGCAAACAGCTGTCGTCTAGGCAAGGTAGTGCTAACACTTTAAGACAACCACAAAAGGAAAGTGCCCATACTCAGTTCACAAAACATAACACACGTGCAATAAGTATACGGTGATTACTCAAAACAGTTTGGTTCAGAACTAACTAACTAACTAACTAACTAACTAACTAACTAACTGACTGACTAACTAACTAAATAAGGCACGGAAAAAGAGTGTGTATTCGTTCGGCTCAAAAACTCTTCAAACCATCCATCCTTTCCAGTTCCCTTCACCGGTAACTCGATTTTCGTTTCCAGCGAACTTCTAACCTCCTCCTTTTCACAACGAGTTACCCTAGGCGGCGCTTTCACACCCAGGCGCACTGCGCATGTCAAGACCACCTTTTTCTCCTCCTTCCGGATGCATCCCTGGGGGTGATCGGATCTTCTCTTGTTAATTAGCTCGCGAACACATGAGTCTCATTAGTGACAATTTTCTCTCTGGTTCTGTCTCAGAGTTTGGTCTTTTCGGGACGGTCTGTGCTGCGGGGGGGGGTGGGGGGGGGGGGGGGGGGGGGGGGGGATTGGGGAGTAGTGCGTGTGTGTGTGTGTGTGTGTGGGGGGTGTAATTGTATGTCATCATGAAAGCTATCTGTCTTGTCGTTTTTTGTTGTTGTGTGTTTTTTTTACTGGTGTGTGTGTGTGTGTGTGTGTGTGTGTGTGTGAGAGAGAGAGAGAGAGAGAGAGAGAGAGAGAGAGAGAGAGAATGAATCTAATAAATGTCACCATAATCCAGCCCGAATAATCTAACCCAGAACTGAGATGGTTTGGGCGCTACACACCAGACAACACGTGATCATTCGCCGGGGCGTTTCAGATAGCTGCACATTTATTTTCTCTCTCTCTCTCTCTCTCTCTCTCTCTCCTCTCTCTCTCTCCAGGGCCAGTACTCAAAATGCGCTGTTAACATTCTTTGGGACCATAAATCCCTTCCCAGTCTTGCTTTCTGAGCTGGACCGTGATCATCAAACATTACAGGTTACACAACGGTAATAACTTCCGGGGCATGGAGTAAATTCCGCTAAATATAGTCCAGAAATTTTGCATCTTTTTAAATTTGTCTGTAGAGTAAACAATGGCAATCTGGGGCTGTTTGTTGGCTTTGTATATAAGTTTCATGCCAGGTAATAGTGAAATCAGTGAAAAATGAGCCTGGCTTGTGGACTATTTGTATTCATGCGCGGCTGGCACAAACGCTAGCAGACGACACAGAAATGAGTGGGTAGGTGGACGCTCCTAGCATTGCAAAAAAGTGGAATATTTGAAATTGTTTAATTTTACGCACCAAATGGCTCTTGTGATGTGATGTGATGTGATGTGTGTGTGTGTGTGTGTGTGTGTGTGTGTGTGTGTGTGTGTGTGTGTGTGTGCCGGTGTGAATTTTAAATAATTTCTAGGGGTGGCATGCGCAAGGTTATGTTTAATATCAATATATAGCATTCTCTTTTTGCGGGGAGCCGGGGTGGGCGAATGGTAGAGCGTTGGACTTCCAATGCTCGGGTCGTGAGTTCGAATCCCGGCTGGAGGCAGATATTTGTGCTGGCCTTTTTCATCGTTGCCCCGTCTTTGATATCACCCGTATGTGGTGGAAAAGGACGTTAAACACCCATCTAGCCACCAGCCCATTCTCTTTTTGAAATCTGTGTCTGTGCTGTGTAGCCGAATGCGCTGCGGTTAACATTTTCTGGTGCTGTGAACTCTTACCCAGTCACGCTTACCGAGCTGGACCATCAAACATAACATGCACACTTCCTGTGTCGAAGTGTTTCTTGTTCACGTTGAGACAACTCATCCATATTCCACCAGTCGGGTCAGCGGGTCTGGCATGAGACAACCAGCGGAGACAACCCATGCGTGCGAGAGAGTTATCTTTTTTCCAATATGGCCACGCAGACGATACGGGATCTCGCCGCTTCTGACACCGGTTTTGACAAGATGGCTGGCGTCCGGGGACTGAGGGACAGTGGCGATAAAATCACTGATGTGAGATTTCACGCCAACTACAGCGCGCAGTATGATTTGTCAGTTCTGGTGCGATGCAGTGATACTCGTGTTGGATCTGATTTTTGTTTTCACACCAAATCAGTTTTCTTCTTTTTCTTCTGCTTTCTGTCTCGGTCGGTCGGTCTGTCTGTGTGTCTGTCTCTTTGGCTGTCTGTCTGATTCTTTAGCAAGGAAGCAACTTCTACAAAACAAAAAGTAAAGATTAAAGACCTCTCTCTCTCTCTCTTACACACACACACACACACGGGCGCGCGCGCACGCGCGCGCACACACACACACACACACACACAAACACACAATTGTCCTGCCACAGATTTGTCCCCACTGTGCCCAAAAGAATGAGAAACAGGGTGCTACCCTCTTGATCAAGGGGCACAATTTATCTCGTATTCGCTTTGCATATGTTCCCCTTGTTTAGTCTCTTCTCTCCCACCGGGACGCCTTATCTGTCCTCAGAGACCAGAGAGCGGCTAGAGGGGGAGCAACTCTGTGTCGGCTGATGTTAATTGGGGTGGCAGGACATGCCCAAGAACACCCGGAGGCTTGCTGTGAGTGTTACTGCATGGGACTAAGTCGGTTGGGCCCAGACTTCACTTGACAAGAGGTTTTCTTTGGCAAGCAGGAGCACAGAAACTCAGTGGAACAGATTCTCTGTTTTGAATGTCCTGTCCCCGTTTTGTATGATGTTTGGCTGATTTTACCAGCTGGATGTAAATCGGCCTCAGACTGAATACAGCTGCGAGATACGCGTGAAGTTTTGAACTTTCTGGCGTAAGGTTCCGACTTCATTGTCCACAGTTTGGTTGGTTGTTCATCTGTTTGTTTGTTTGTTTGTTTTTCCATACATGTACATGTCAGTGTAAGAACATTTTATGTCACAATATCACAGTGTACAGATCTATGATAAAACGTGATAAAACACACACACACACACACACACACACACACACACACACACACACACACACAGAGAGAGAGAGAGAGAGAGAGAGAGAGAGAGGAATAACGAAGCAAGATAATATTACAGCGATAGCCACGTGTCTGGTTAATTCTGACACACTCCATCCGTTTCCGATTGCTCTCGCGAGAATTCTCGTGGCCACTGCGGACATGCGCACTCGCCGCAGCCGTCCGACTTTGACTACGCCCAAATCTTCCTGGTACTAGCTGTACAAACAGCTATACAGAACACTCACGGTTCTTTGCTTTGATTTTATTTGTTATTAACTTTTGGGAAAGCATGTGATTTCGAATGTTTTCAAGTTATCTAA
>JACVVK020000819.1:0-73788 GCA_018292915.2 Batillaria attramentaria
AGTGAGAAACATGGGCACTGTAGGAAGGCCCTTTGTAGAGTAGGAAAAATTCAGGCCTTAAAATGGTCCGTGATCCAAAAGGAAGGAAAGTGTGTAGAATTTAAGTGACGAAGTGAAGTGCCAGGAGTGTGTGTCTGCAAAACATTTGCATTCTTCTAGGGTGTCCGGGGACATGTTCACCTGGGTTCTTTTTTTTTATATTTTTAAAATTTATTTTTACTACTTTATTATCCCTTCCGGGAAATTCGGGCTGCTTCCCCCGGGGGAAGCGTGTCGCCGCGGTGCAGCACCACCTATTATCTATCCTATATTTTTTTAAACAATTTTGCTGGTGGAGGAAAGCCAGATGACCTGGAGAGAAACCCCCGATGAGCAGCCCGGTAGCCAGGAAAAAAACTCGTATCACATATCACAAGCTCGACCTGGGCTCGAACCCACGCCTCACCGCCATGACATTGGTGACGGCGGTTCAGTAGCGTAGCGGCTAAATCCGATGCGCTACCTATTAGACCACCGCTCACCCCTTTTCTTTTTTCTTTTTTTAAATTAGACTGAAATTTTTGCAATTTGGTGCTTTTCGTATGAATTTGAATGCTTCAGACGAGGAAACACTTTATTTTAGAGGCAAATCTTTAGAATCAGACTAAAATCTGTGCAATTTGGTGTGTTGTGGGATGATTTTAAGTGCTTCATTGAAGGACACACACTTTCTGAGGGTAGACCAATTTTTAGCCAAAGGTGGAAATCCGCCAAAAGGTGGAAGATTTTAAGTCCTGGGAAATGCATATCAAAGTGTGGTTACGCTGTTTTGGAAGTACATGTAGCTTACACAAAACGACATCAATCAGTTACAAGAGGAGAAGAAGAAGAAGAAGAAGAAGAAGAAGAAGAAGAAGAGAGAGAGAGAGAGAGAGAGAGAGAGAGAGAGAGAGAGAGAGAACAAAAACAGTTTATACAGTATCAAAATGGTTGTACAGGCATTTCAAGAAACATCACAATAACACACTTTTATGCATGAGCATGTTAAATAACTTAAACAAGCAGTAATAAGTGGAAATAAACACTCAAAACGTATACAGTTACATAAGAAAGAGGCAGGCAAGTACAACCCATACACTGGAAATATAAGGTGAAAACAAATTTTTTTTTTTAAACACAAATATTGGAAAGTTAAAATGAATACACAAGGATAATATAAAGAGTACAGGTATGTATAAGCAGCTGCATTGAAAACTGGCAAACCACGGCAAAATCAGGTACAATTACACAAAAAGTACAAATAAATATCCACACATAGTAAAAATAGCAGAACAGAGAAGCACACCTCATCATACAACATAGAAGGATTTCATTCTTCCTCAAGCATGTTAGAGATGCGGGGAATAAAGCAGCTTAAATTTACAAAGAATTAGCTTCAGCACGCAAGAATTGCAACAGTCCAAATGATAGAGTGGCTAGCACACTAAAATCTGACTAGAAAGTTTTTGAGATTTCTGGGCGAAAGCCTGTCAATATTCCCAATTACAAATCAAATGAAGATGCTTGCTTTCATGTGTCTTCATCAAAAGTTTTGTCATTTGGTGAAAAAACTTGGTTCAGTAAGTTAAATTAGCATTTTAGTTTATATCAGATCTAAATTTAACAATGAACTTACTGACCCTCAAGCAATAAATCCAGTAATCCTTGAATGAATGTGATGGGAAACACTCTACACGTTCAAAATTTCTTCTCCCTGCTGATAAATATTACACATATTCATGTATACTAAACCTTTGAACAAGAAAGCACAATATTTTATGAGTACACTTCATCATTCAAAACGAGCAGCTGACTTGTTGATAGCAACCCATGAAGACCAGCAAACTGCCTCTGTCGTCTACAACCCATGAAAAACAGATGTTTCTGTGGGTATACAAGTTACATGTACATACATTCATCACAGATCTGTAAAGATAGTATATATGACTGTTAATGCCCCGCTCCCGCAACAACCAAGTCTGTAAAACCAGGCCTTCAAAATGGCCAGAGAAAAACGAAGTGAAATACACATGTACCAGTATCCATCACTTTAAGGATTGTTGTCACCGGCCCCCATAGTGTAGTGGTTAGCACTTCGGACTTTGGACCGGGAGACCCGGGTTCGAGTCCCAGCCGAGGCAAGCGGGATTTTTCCTACCTAGGTCGGCTCCTACCCAGAGCGGGTGTGCTGTGGGCCCAATGGGGAGGCTGTTGCCACACAGCCGAGATTCACCCACTTCACGGGTGCGACTTTGGGGGTGCTTCCCTTGGTATGACACGTCTTATGATGTGGATGATTACACGGCCGGCACCGCAGGTGCCGTAGTTCCCGGGCCTGGTTAATGCCGGGATATTTATGACAGGAAGCGTGGAATGCGGCCCTATCCCGCAGTCCCAAACCACACGGACCTCCATAGCATCACCTTACCATCATCCTCATCTCCATCATCATGCATAATAAAAATTGCCCCAACTTCAGAGCCCTCCGTGGATTCCACTCATTACCAGGGAAGGATTGTTGTCGCCCAGGACAGTCATGTACATGCAGTGATGCATCTGCTACAAATGGAAATAATCATGCATATATTTATGCCTCTTGATCACAATCCAGACAATGAAACTTGTACGTGTGCAAACAGCCATTATTTCTTGTACCCCTTCTCAATACTTCACAGCTGTGCTTTTACGACAAAAAAAATTGAGTCCTTTAAAGAGTCCAACTTGTTTTATAAAATCTAGTCTCTCATGCAATATGACTTTCTTGACTTACACAGCTTTGAGATTTCTGATGAACATGTTTATCTCATTTGGACCTGACAGCGTTTTTTATAAATATATTTACATATTGTTTTACGGAATAGCTTTTTACCCTTTTAGTGACCTGGCAGAGGCAAACTTTTCCTTAGCCGCGAATTAGTCTTTCTTGTTTGCGCAGCGTTAAGCCCTAATAACTAACTAACTATGACAAAAAATGCAATAACTGTGGCAATAAGGTTGTTACTCACACATATATATTCTGGTAATTTTTTTCAGATTCTTCTGTCACAATAAGGTGTAATTTACTTGACTGCCATGGTTTCTATCAGTTGCTGAGTCGATATTACAAAAGAACTGTAGCTTTAAAATGAAAAAAATAAAAAAGAAAAAGAAAAAAGAAAAAACCTCTGTGACTGGCGTTCTATAAATCTGCTAAAATGGCCATCACAACATTAGCGGCGCCTAAATTCTGTAAAGCTATGACAAAATACACTAAAATGAGCCAGATTACACACCATCTCCGCTACAGAAAAGCTCATGTTTAAAAACAAAGACACAGAGAAAATGCATGGCAATCTCTGCAAGTGAAGCACAAAAGTGCTACAGAGGGCAACAACTGTGTTCATGCAGAGCATGCTTCACTATACACCATTCTTTATGTATGTTTAAAAAAAAAAAAAATGCACACTGGTTTACATGCGTAAACTACAGCTTACTGGACGAATAACAATTTATGGGACAAAGTCAGCGACACTTCTGTCTTCCAAGCATCACCATTTGGAGAAGCACCAACTTATCATTCACACAAACTGTGTTCAAATGTGCATCATGCTTCACACATATTCAATTACAAGTTTGAGCTTTTAGTAATGATTAATTCCCAGTGATTCTTATCATGCATAAATAACATTAACAATCCTTGTCTAAAGGAAAAAACTGACCTGCAGAGACATAATCAATTAAATGTCTGCATAAAAGCAGTGCAATACAGCACACCATGCTTTCGAAGCAAATGTCAAGATATGTAGATAATTTTAGGCGAAAAGTAATAAAACTTTGTTCAGTTTATATTTTGAGCAAGAAGCAATGTGCAACATTTGAGGACTATTCCTTTTTTCTAACACTGCACTAATTTCAATCAAGTACACATAACACAACACACTTTGCGAAAGTCAACATCAAATGTCACCAGGCAGTCCCTTGATTGGAACCCCCAGGGAAAGCGCAAAGTGGGCCGACCGAAGCAGACCTGGCGGAGGAGTACGGACGCTGAAGCCAAGGCCGCCGGAACGACGTGGGCCGAACTAAAGAGGGCGTCCCAGAACCGAGTGCGCTGGCGGAGTTTGGTTGCAGCCCTATGTTCCCCAGGGAATAATGAGGACTAAACTAAAACTAAACACATAACACTATATTCAGCAGTTCAGTGTGTGATAAAATCACAACAATCAATAACAGTTAATAGCAATTTTATATGTAAATATTCAAAGCTTAAAGGGCAACAATTTAAAGAATACTCTTCAAAAAAGGCTAAGATGTGCATCTATTTCATGCAGACATCGATCACATGCTTTGTCACGTGAGGCGAGATAATGAAACATGAGTGAAGAGGCATTTAGCATCACCATAAAGCTCTCACGTAATCGCGGGACAATGTCAGATGTTTTTGTAGTTGGTAATTCTTGTAATGAAGTGTATCTACTGCACTGTCACATGCATGACTGCGGGTTGACAACTTTCAAATAGGAGACTTTGTAAACTGACAGAAAGACATTTTTTCCTCTCCTAATGACTAACAAAAGTTAAAAGCAGAAGTAAACACAGTCACAACATTTTTAAAAGTGTAAAAAATATGACAGTCAGCATTGTAAATTTTCTTCAGAATATAATGAAAACTATCAATTAAAAGCAGAAACCAGGCGGCAGCAACATATGTTTTTCCACTGTCACCTGCAAAGTCATGACTTAAATTTAAAAAACAAAAATAAAACAGTCTCCTGACATAACGTTTAACTGACCTCAGCTGAATTTTCAGACAGGACAGCGAGATCGAAACACTAAATGCTAAAGAGATGCACAGAGACCGAAAACGAAACAGTAGAGTGACTATCCTACATATGGCCTTGAATCCAACGATGAACATGTAGATGACCGATTCAAAGGGTAGTGAGCTGCCGTGACTGTGTGATGATGACAGTGAGTTGTCCCGGTTTCTGCACAGTGCTCTCGCTTTTTCCGCGGCCGAAGAGAGGAACCTGCATGGCCTGATTGTGGATGTCGTCTGCGGACATGAACACGTGCTTCCCCATGTGCTGGTCTCGGAGAACGTTGTTGTTCCAAACCTGTGAAGTAAATACACTTAGTTTAGCATTACAGACATAAACAATGTACAAGGGAAAAATAACAACAGAAAATAAAACCTCAAACAAACAAAAACAACAAAAGAAAACGCGATGGTATTACAAGTACCAAAAAAAATAAAAACCTCAAAAAAACCAAAAAAAAACCCACCAAACAGCCCAATGGTCATAATTAAACGAGTGGGCTTGAATTTCACTGAAATGTTCTTGCAGTTTCAACATTACGCTGTTTGACCATAAAAAAAAAGCGCTTGGTACTTTTAGTCCCCCCCCTCCCCCCATCACCACCCTCCCCTCCCCCTTCCCTAATAATTTTTTATCATATAATAATAATAACAATAATAATGAAAATAATAAATAACATTTATACAGCGCAATTCTTGAAAATACGTCAACTCATTGCACATTCACACATCACTCGCACGCACATAGAACACAGCAGGTACCATGGTTACATGAATAATAATAATAATAATGATGACTTACAAGGCGCCTATACTGTATAGAGCCTTATAATACATGAAATGGAACAGGCTCTAAGCGCCGTACATCATAACTACATACACCCCTTTCATACACACAGACTCACAGGGAACATTCAAAGTTAAACAATATCTCACAACAAGCAGGCTGACACGGTGTGGAAGGGCAGAGTAAATCAGTAATCAGTAGACGGCAAGTTGAAATAGATAAGTTTTATGATGGCACAAGGAACAGGTACTCTACAGAAAAACCCAAGTTTCAGTGCAATTGCAAAGCTTCATATCTGCAGGAACCGCAATAGGAAAAATGTCCCAACTGACTGTAAAGGTATAGGACACGTGTCCCGAATACTGTCCGCTGGGGTGCAGGAATAACAGGACATAATGATGTCTGCCTTAGTAAGAGAGCAGGGTGGGGAATTGCTGAGGGGAAAAAAGACCGAAACCTAGACCGGGGTGCAGAGGGAGCGCCCTGCTAGGGACTAGAAAGGCAAAGACCCACAATAGAAAACAAATTTTAGCATATTTAAAGGCGTTTAGTAGCCTCTCCTGGCACCCAGAAGTAAAATATGTGCCTTGGTACTGACATGCAGGTCTTCAAAAATGAAGTTAGACTGTGCCATATGGCATTACATACAGCACCATGATACGTTGTACGTAACAGTGTGTGCGAGCTTTTTCCTCCTTCCTTTTCCTTTGGCTGAAACTCAGATTTTTTTTTTTGGATGACTGGACAGGAAATTTGGCTGAAAATTGCCAAATGACTGAAAATTCCCCAGTCTGAAGAAAGTAATCCGACACTCTGAAAATGAATCAGTATATGTGACCGTCCACGAGAAAACCTGGCGTAAGACACACGCCGCTGTTCCGAGCTAGAGACTAACAAAGGTCAGCGGTGCTATCTGGTCGATATTGAGATTTTGCCAAAATCAGGTAGTTCTGCCCTTAAATTATGATGTCTTAAAAGGAGGGTTTGTTTTTTTTTGCACTGTAAACAGCAAGGCTGTTTCTTTAACCTTTACGCATCGGGACGCGAACCGGCTCGCGTCAATCTCAACAGCCGTAGGCACCGAGCCGCGAACCGATTCGCGTCATCCTAAACGGCCAGCAGCTGCATGCGCGTCAGCAGGGAAGTAGGTCACTGGCCAAGCTCGCGATGTCAAAGAGTTAAGACGGCTCCAAAAACAAAAAATTGAAAATTTTGCACTTAAGCCGGGTTTTCTCATGGAACGTCACATATGGCCGATGTCCAATGAAGCCCTGCATTTGGCACTGTGCACCAGCTAATTTCACGCCCCGCTTTTCCACACAGTATTACCTGAATCTTTACGGGAGCCGAGACTGGGTTTTTGCGATAGAATATGGCGGAGTCTCCCCATTCAGGGTCAATGGTGTTCTTTTCAGTGTGTGTCGTCACCTTTTCCCCCTCGCAGGAGATTATGCAGTATGGATCAGCACCAGCTAAACAAATCAAAAGATGTAATGTAAACATTCACAATACATACCACAGTAATAGCTGATAAGGCCTGTTAGCTAGGATAAATTATGCCTTTCAACAGGCTACAAAAAGTGGGAAATCACTATTGTTAAACGCCTGTTTAGGCCTAAACGCATTTATCCTAGCTAATGTATGGTGTGAATTTGTATGTATGTATGTATGTATGTATGTATGTACGTACGTATGACTTCATGTACTTGTACTTCATGTTTTTGCCTGTATACCGATCTGACTATACATGTCTGTAACTGTGCGTTTGTATATAAACATGTCAAAATAGAGTACCGGTAACTAAAAAAAAAAAAAAATTTAAAAAAAAGGAAAAAAGCAAAGGGGACTCACTGTTGTCCTGTTTCTCCAGTCCATTGGCCTTCACAACCTTGACATATGTAACCATGACTGGCTTCTTTCCACAGCAGTTCCACCAGCTATTTGTTGCACATCCTGCGTCAGTTCTCTGAAATCGACGGCAGAAACTGAGTACATGCAAAAGCTCGGATTCACAGGTTACAGGGGTGCAAGACAGCTTACCGCAGTCCTGAAACTGAATTGACCCTAAAAATCTGAATACAAGGAACGTCACAAAAGACTGACAAGCGGGGGGGGGGGGGGGGGGGGGCGACGAGAGCCATGCAGATTTTGAAACTCGGCACACGCAAGCAAATCTAGCTACCGCAACCTACGTAGCCGCCTCCACGCCCCACCTCTTTCTTTTCGATTGCGGTTAAAAGTGTTTCTAGTTGAAGAGGAGGCCATTGCAACTTGTACTCCGCCGAAGACGGTCTCGCGAAAGTTCCACCTAATGACAAATCGGAATTCCCACCCAAAAACGTACGATTTTCTGCCAAATGGAAATCTGGGTTTATGTGAAATTTGAAATCGGAAATCCGATCTGAATCGGAAATCTGCCACCCTGCAAATCGGAATTCCCCCCCCCCCCCCCCCCCCCCCCCCCCCCCCCCCCCCCCCCCCCCCCCCCCCCAAAACACATACGATTTTCTGCCAAATCGGAAATCGGGATTCAGGTGAAATTTCAAATCGGAAATCCGATCTGAATCGGAACTCTGCCACCCCTGAGGTTAGCATATACATGTTCACAACTTGACACTTCGTCAGTGGATACCATGTTGTCAAGAGGCAAAACAGGAGCAACCAACAAAACCCACAATTAAAGATTTCCTAGTGATAAAATCAGCAAAGCATAGAGGCTCTCTTCACTAAAATGTGAATAGGCGTTATATGTAACTGATGAAATTAGATGCTCACTTCCTTGGTTTCTTAAGATTGTCATTTCTTTCACATACTCACAGCGGACATAAAACTTTTTTTTTTTTGCCACCCCAGCTCTGCCAGCTCCAGTGGTGTTCCTCCCAGGTCATGGGTGGAATCCACGGAGAGCTCAAAAGCTGGGCAATTTTTATTATGCATGTTGATGGAGAGGAGGATATGCTAAGATGATGCTATCGAGGTGCGTGTGGTTTGGGGCTCTGGGACAGGGCCACATTCCACGCTGCCTATCATAAATATCCCGGCGTTAACCAGGCCCGGGAACTACGGCACCTGCAGTGCCAGCTGTGTAATCATCCACATCATAAGGCGTGTCATACCAAGGGAAGTACTCCAAAAGTCGCACCCGTGAACTGGGTGAATCTTGCTCTGTGTGGCAACAGCCTCCCCATTGGGCCCATAGCACATCCGCTCTGGATGATACTATCAATACTTGTGACTTACTTGAAATTGTTGGCGGAGCCTGTATAAACCCTAAGGAGGAAGCTGGCTTCAACGTTGGGGTCGAAGGTTGACGGGACAACCACGTAACGACCCTTTCTCACTGGCCCGTAGCGCAAGAAGATGGAGCGACTGTCGCGGTAAACAGTCGACGTCAGACGTTCTTGATGGCTGAGGTCATGAATCCTGTAGCGTCTGTTCAACTCCACCTGACAATGATAATAAAGGATGGTTAATTTTTTCAGCGTTTCACTTCTAACCCTTACCCTTTGCTTTGTTTGTAAAGGGTACTTAAATGCAATTGTGTATGCCTTTTCTTCCTTACATCCATAACAAGATGGCAGCAGTCATTCTGTATGTTGGTACCTTAGACCATAATGACCGTAACTTTTTGACAGTGCTTACTTTTTTTTTACCACAGTGCAAAATCTCCTTACTTTTCAACCAGGCATTGAAAATCTGTCCCTAAGCTTTCAACCAGACCAGCAAAACTATGCAGCGACCTGAAGATAATGCCAAATGTCCCGATCAAATGAAACAAATTGATCAAGATCTGCTGATTTGTCAGTCTGACATTCTATCGCTTTGTTGACATCTCCCTGTGAGGCGAGAAGGTGCAGAGTACTCTCCCTTCACCACTTCCCAGTTCAATATTTTTGGTGGTCGAAAAGTTAATGTTATTACAGTACTTCATAAGTACGGCGGACCACAGAGAATGACTACTACATCATCATGTCATAACATGCCCCCCCCCCCCCCCCCCCCCCAAGTTGCACCCATGAGATGGGCGAGTCTCAGCTGTGTAGCAACAGCCTCCCCACTAAGTCCACAGCACGCCCACTCGAGGTAGAAGCTGACCTAAGCACGAAAAATCCTGCTTGCCTTGCCTGGGATTCGAACCATGGTTTCCGGTCCATGGTCGGAAGTGCTAACTATGACCCTACACGGACCTGGCCTGGTCTTCATGAAGCGCATTTATCTACAATAAACCTGTTAAGGTCTACTAGTAATAAGGAGCGGAGCGATTGCATGTCTAAAGACAATTTTCTGTTTAACATGTATTTTTAGAACAGATAATAAAGTATTTTTGAATCTGAATTTGTAATTTCCCAATCCTACACGCCCGTTTAGATTCCAACGTGTTCAGCCTACCTAAACGCACTTCAAGAATACCAGACCTGAGGTATAACTGGAGACAGGGAACACTATAAAGGGCACACATTTCATGCATTTCTTCAACGTTGTCGTATGTTAGATGGACACACTGATACAACATCCAGTCACTCCGAAGACTGAAGCCTCACCCTGAGCACGGTAAATCCAATGGTTTTGTTGGCCGAACCGTCTTTGTTACGCAAGCTTTTCTGCATCAGCTGCACCATGAACTCATCATCATCAGTCACATCGAAGGCATACTGAAAGATAGAAATGATAATAATGATGGTGAATATACGGATATATACTGTTTCAAAAACCTTGTTTACTTGACTGTAAAATGTGACAGAAGCTGATGGCAGTTTAACAACCAAAAAGAGAAAAGTTAAAAAAAAAAAAAAAACAACACCAAACACCACAATGCCCCCTCCCCCCAACCAAAAGTACATGTAATTTGACAGACAGGGACACCAGAAAAAGAGTACAAAGTTCTGACCCAACCAGCACCGAAGGATGACTACCACTGCCTCACAAGACAAGAGCAAGTCATCCTTCTACGGCTCAGAACCGGACACAACCGCCTCAATACACATATGCACTGGAAGCTCGGACTGGCCCCCAATGCAGAGTGCAGTTGCCGCACTGGCGAGCAAGTCCTCCAGCAGTGCCCCAAGCTCCAGGAGCTGCGTACAGCAGTGTGGCCAGAAGAGACCAGTCTGCACTCCAAGCTGTACGGCAGCCGGCAGGATCTTCAAAAAACGGCCCACTTCATCGTGACAACCGGCCTGCCAGTATGACCCCAGTGACCGCCAAGAAGACAAAGAAGAAGAAGAAGACCAAAGCAGCAGCTGTGGAGGGCTGGAGGAAGGGAATACACTGTATCAGAAAAGTATGTTCACCTGCGGATTCTTCAAAAATGTTTCTTTGTTGTTTGGACAGCCCCCTGCCCGGTCGGGTTTGCGCCATTCTCCGTGAGACAGTCCTTCGTGCCACGTCTTATTGAGCGAGAAGAATGATGTGTTGACTACTCTACAAACGGCCGTCTGCTGAAAGTACTTGCAAAAATCTTCAAAAGTCATCCTGCAACAATAAAATCCTCTGATTAGCCTGAAAGGGACAATTTTTTTTTTTTTTTAAAAACCGTTTTTAGTTATGGATGAAATTGAGGTGGCTAACCAGGTGGAAATCAACAGGAAATGTAAGCATAATTTTGAAATATCTGTAACCTATTCATGCATCTCCTTACAGTGAATCATTACTACATGAAAACTGCATTTATTGTGTGTGTGTGTGTGTGTGTGTGTGTGTGTGTGTGTGTGTGTGTGTGTTTAGTAAATAAATGACTGATACTTAATAAGAGTTCTAGCTCACCAAAATTCTCCATCATCTTCAAAGACAAGCCCCACTTTGTCTCTGTCGGTCTTGTCAATCTTGTCCCACTCTGGAGATCTGCCAACAAAGTAAAATTATTCATCAGTTCAACACGTTCTTGTGATGAGATTAAACGCAAGCAGGTATGGCATATCGTCAGCACTGTGCGTATGCGTGCAACTGACACAAGACTTATCAGCGAAAGGAAATCACCTCATTACTGTAACTGTTACAAGTTGGCATCAGTTGCTTCCCTTTGCTCAGGAACTAGGCATCTGAGCCTGCCAGAGAGGCCCAATCGTACAGACCATAGACTCAAAATACTGGGGGGGGGGGGGGGGGGGGGCCTGTTTTGCAAAAGTTTGCTTCTCTTGACCCACATACTCTAGCTGTTTGTTCAGCATGCCCTGAATGCACCCATTTCTTTCAGTTTACTTTCCTCTCACTGGCCTGCCAGCCAGATCTTTTCATAATAAACAAAATAGATCAAAGGGGCTAATGCTGGTACTGATCCAACACAGTGTACTCGACGATACGGCGATCACACTAGGCGCTCCAGCACTGTAACAACAGTCGTGGAATTTGAATCAGAATGTTCAAATGTTCACGCAAAGTGTAAACAACATTTTATTGCACTAGGAGCTGTACATATCATCAAGACAGGGCACGCTCACGAGCGAAACTGTTCCAAAAGATAAGCTGCCATAGCAAGGATGGAATTAACCTGTGTAATCATGAGTACAAACTAAATCCCACTTCGCCAGGCTAAGTGAACATCTGCAGCTTGGAAGGGAGAAACTGTTTCACACTTTACAAAGGAAGACTTCCTGTCAGCAGTCAAGTCAAGTCAAAGTCAAAAATACTTTATTTATCCCCGTAGGGCAATTCATGCGGGCGAGCATAAGACACATAAAGAAGTTAAGATCACTAAATTCATATAATTGTACTCTCTCTCTCTCTCTCTCTCTCTCAGTGCAGTGGGGCAGTATATGGCCATGCAGTGAGCATGAAGCATAAATCAAAGTGTCCTCAGCATTTCCCCATTGGGGTGTAAATTTTCTTCAATCAGGTACTCTACTTTCACCAAAACGGAATCCACCTTGCACCCTACTTTTAGAAAGTAATTTGACTCCTTCCATACTGTCAATAACCTAGCTGCAATAGCTGTACAGTCCAACTTACCCATCGCTGAAGGCTCCTTTCCACTCACACTGCCCCCAAGGATTGCGCAACCGCACCATGGGGAGTTTTTCACGATTGAAGATGCCGAAGAGCCCTGAGCCCTCCAGGTGAACATTCTTAACGGCAGTGATACCGTACGCATGACCCTTCACCAGCCCGACATCTGTACAGGCCTCCATCTCATCAGCCGAAGCGGCCTGGCAACACAACGAGAATGGTTATGAAAAAAGAAATGTCTACGATCAAGCTCCTAACTTTTTACTTTATCTTTGTCGTGCTCTGTGTTTAGCTGTGTGCTAAGCGGAATCACGTTAAAGGCATTGGTGCCATGCTGATCTGCATATTTTATGATCTTATGAAGTACATAATGAAGAAATGCATTACACTGTAAGGTAATTAGGCACACTAACATTTTTTAAAAAATATAATGTATAATATGCTTTTATATTCTTACCCTGTCTCGGCACACACTTGTGAGACATGGTAATGCGTCGCTTTCGCTGTCACACTCACAGTCTTGAGACTCTTACATGCTTACGTGATGTTCATGCACTTTTCAGGACTTTATAAGAGATATCTTTCCCTTTGAAGTGAACAGCCATCTGATTTCATAAACAATACTGAAGGTGAGCTGTACTTACAGGGATGGAAGCTGCCATCAGTGAGCGACGGTCCATCTCCTTCTGCATGCGAGCGAAGAGTGCAACGCGCTCCTCAGCCTTTGTGGCCACCTCCATCTTGATGAGATCCAGGGTGTCGGAAACACCGCCGGTGAAATCCTCAAGAGCCTCACTCAGCTCTCCACCGTCCAAAGCCTCATAGTTGCCGAACAATCTGAACAAACAAGTATATTAATTATTATAAGAAGGGTGGGTCTTTGGGAGTTTAATGTCCTTTTCCACCACATACGGGTGATATCAAAGACGGGGCAACGATGAAAAAGCCAGCACAATATTTGGCCCCAGCCGGGGTAATTATTATAAGAAAGTCTTAGTTTTTTCTACCACATGATATATTGCTGCTACAGACTATGGAGGGTGGATGGGCGTTTAGGAGTTTAACATCCTTTTCCACCACGCATGGGGTGATATGAAAGACGGGGCAACGAGAAAAAGGCCAGCACAAATATTTGGCCCCAGCTGGGATTCGAACCTACAGACTTTAAAAAAAAAATTGTTGTGTAAATCAATTGACTTTTTCAGTGGGAAAGTAAATAAAACAGTAACAAGTCAGTGCAATATGAAGTATAGCAAATCCAACAGATGATTCGTTGTTGTAAAATCACAAGATGCATTTACCGGTCTAAATCAACCAGAGATCACCTGTTGTTTTTTTCTTGTCCTTATTTTTTTAATACTACTACTACTAATAATAATGGGTATTGTACAGGCACTTTACCCAATTTAGTGAATCGGCTCAAAGCGCCGCAAACTGAACCCAACACGCATGCTCACGTGAATCACACGCATTCTCTCACACACTGGACATAAACACATTACAATCACGTGGTGCGAAGGGTCAGCTCCGCTATTTAAATTTTGGAAATTAGAATAGCATTTAATTTTTCAATTTGGTGGGCTGAATATTTCCAAAGCAGAGGGGGAGGAAGCCAGAGTACCCAGAGAGAACCCCCGATGATCGGCCCAAATGAACGGTGCCACATACGAGAAGGAAAAATTCTTTGCCCCGAGTGGGACTCGAGTGGGTGGGTGTTTGAGGGTTTAATGTCCTTTTCCACCACATACTGGTGATATCAAAGACAGGGCAACAATTAAAAAGCCAGCACACATATTTGGCCCCAACCAGGATACGAACCCACGACGCGAGCATTAGAAGTCCAACGCTCTACCATTCGGCCATCCCGGCTCCGTACCTCCAACCTCTCGCATTGGTGACAAGTCTGTAAACCACTAGACCACTGACCGCCTCAGCTGCACAGTATACTACGCACATTCCCTTCTAAAATTATCAGGCACCATGAAACAAAGGCTCACTTCGCATATGCTTTCTCAAGCAGCGCAGACCAGAATTCGTTGCGGCTCTGGGAGTGGATGAAGACGAGCTGGTCGTTGATGGTCGGCAGGAAGTCATCGATGACCACCTCTGTCCAGTAACCATAGCGCCAGAACTGGAACTTGAAAATTCCCTGGTACTCGTCTGGCTTCTGATCGTCCCATTCCTGTCCCTTGCTGTCTGGTATGACCTGTAAAAACAAAATATGTGAATAAAATTTTTAAATTGACTTAATTTTTTTTAAAATCCTGTTCAAAGTGCAGGGATAAAAAACAACAACAGACCCCCCCCCCCCAAAAAAAAAAAACAAAAAAACAACAAAAAACAACAACAAAAAAAACAAAAAAACAAACAAAAAACCCCCAAAAAACCAACACATCAAACAAACAAACAACAGCAAAGTTAAACAGGTTTCGTACAGAATTTTGAGAACAAAATTCAAAGACTTTTTAAAGACTTTTCAAAGACCAAAAATAAAAATTCAAAGACCCTGCTCTTGCAATTCTAATAGCGAGCGGAGCGAAAGTAAAGGCACAGTGACACGACCAGAGACGCACAAACAGTGAACTGGCCCCGAAAATACGGCCGTGGGAAAAAAAAAATCATTTTGCGATTTTTCAAAGACTTTAAAGACATTTTTTCAAAACATCGAAATTTAAAGACTTTCAAAGACTTGAAAAAGGGTCTCCAAAATTCTAAGACTTTCAAAGACATTCAATGCCTGTACGAACCCTGTTAAAACAAGACAAAATATGATCTTTAACAATGATGCTCAATTCAGTTTTCTCAATCAATTCTTTGGGTGTACACATTTCTTTGCTGGTAGTTTGCGGCGTTTGTAACAAACACTGAAAAACAACAACAACAAAAACACCACCACCACCAACACAACCCAAATCGTCATCATAAGAACAAGAACACCCAGCAAAATACATATAGTGTATAAGTCTGTTTTCAAAAAAAAAATAAAAAAAAATGATAGATACATGTATGTATGTATAAAGACACAGCAACAACAACTCAAAACACAGTGTTACCCAGAAAAGAAAAAAAAAGAAGAAGAGAAGAGGTAGAGAAAAACATCCAGCCATTTCCCGATGGAAAAAAAAATAAAAAATTGCTGTGCTCTCTTTAGCTCTCACCTTGTGCCAGATCTCTTTCACAGACGCCAGACATGACGAAGCAGCCACAAACCAGCAGTTTCCCAGCCGGCCCTGAGTTACATCCCCGGAACTGGCTCCCTCCACAAACAGCTTGGGGTTGTCACAGATTTGCTGAACACAAAGAGAATTTGCGTTTGTGAGCAGTGGTGATGAGAGTGAAAGGCCCATCTACAATCAACTATATGCTCACAAATCAGTCTGAACTCTTAGACGCCTGCACAGTGACAGCATCTTACCAGCCAAGAGAAGGGTACATGTGAAGCGAGTATTACAAGGAGTCTGCTAGTACTGAGGTGACGGTTAACTCTTTGACGACGGAGCGCAATTTCTGACACACGAAATCGTGTGTCAGAAATTGCGCTCCGTCGTCAAAGAGTTAACTGCCAAGCAGCAGAATTTGAATCTTCGTCAGCTCGCAGCCTGTAGACAACACCGTGTCCCATCCAGGGCTCATAAGTGCGTTTAAAGTCAAAGCATAGGTCAACATTCATCCGCACGCAACAAAATGCACACCGCTATATAGTGTGTTAACACTTGACTCTTTTCGTGGTTATTATCAATACTGTGTACCATATCAATTATTTTATTTACAGAATACAATCACGATATAGTTAAACACATTTCAGGCTACACTGCAGCCGTCCGGACCCTATCAGTCAACACAGCCCTCACACTGCCCAAGAATATCTTTTTCTTTGAGGTTGGAAAGCAAAAGCTTTCTTGTGAATGGCCCCTGTTGGCCCTTATTGTGAAACCCACTACACCGGTGCAGGTGTTTATCAACAATACTTCCATTGTACCTTTACCGAACACTGAACCAGTTTCTGAAATTTTCCACCTGATCTATTCACACATTCAGTGTACCTGTATTTTTCTGTTTGGTGACCAGGACAATGCACAGTTGAAGGTTAACAGCTGCTGAGCGTCAAAGTCCTGTGTCTTTTTCACAATCACAGTACACTGACCATGATGGAACTACCTGGTTTTTTTTTAGTTTTTTTTTTTTTTACTGGCATAAACCTCATCTTCTACAAGGGATTTTAACAGTTACTCAGTAACGTAGTGGTTACCAAGTGGCTTGGAAATGATGACAAGGGAAGTTGGCAGGTATGCACCCTACATAAATCAATTATCAATTACCTCTGAGTTCTACTGGCAAATCTATACCCCTTTTAGTCTGTGCTTTGAGAGCTGCATGCAGACACCCCTCACAATTCTTATAAAGAACAGACTACATTTCAACAACACAATCCTCGAAATCAAACAGTACATGCTGAGCATGATACATCACTTTCACTAAAAGTGGTCTCATACGCACACACAGAATCACACACACACACACACAGAGAAAGAGCAGACACGCTTCAGAATTCTTAAAACCAAGGGACTATATTTCTGCAACAGAGCCTCGAAATCGAACAGTCTTGCTGAACCACCACATTCACTAAAAGTGCTCTCTCTCTCTCTCACACACACACACTAAGAGTAGGAACATCATCAGTCCGCTCACTAACTGTGCAACAGTAAATAACCAACTAAATCAACACACATGTGGGACAATGACACTAATCGGGACAAGCGGCAGCCTGGCAAAGGTATGACTAAAGCTGCTGCAAACAGCAGGAAACGCAGAAATATGTCAAGCATTCTGCCATGCCCTGTCTGCCGGCCTGCCCCCGTTGTGTGTATGTATGTGGGCTGGGATAAAGGCCAGAGAGCTGAGTGCACTAAGGTCAATGTCACAAGCGCGACAGAATACAATTATGTGCTAAAAAAGGTGGGAAGGAAGTCGTGGTCAAGTGTTGCTGGAGTGAAAAGCGTTTCAAAGTCTAGGCTGGGGTTCCCAGTGTGGGGGCGGTGCAGAACATTTGTTTGAATAATCAAAACTGATAAGACACAAAGCTATCTATATCGCTACTGTAATGACCTTAACTTTGTGACTGCCTTTATCACTAAAAAAAAATCTTGAATTTGAAAGTCTGGTTGAAAACCTGGCAGCAAAGAAAAACAGTTTTAGTTTTTCACCTCAATGCCCCCCCCCCCCCCCCTCCCCCGACTGGATGTATGTGTGTGCATGCCCTAATGCTGCATAAATAAGGGGGACAACTGTGCATTTCCTGTATGAAGTATCCACCACCCACATCCAATTCTGCCAGTAGAACCATGTATAAAATAATATAATAAATCAAGATTAAATGCAGGGAAATGTATGTAAAAATTATCAGTCCAATGCACAGTGACTAGCTCTCACTCTCAGTTCATGTACGAGTATACAAACATCTGACATTACACCATAACAGCGGCATGCACATTACTGCCTGATTATCTGGTAAATTTATTCTGTTTGCTGGGGCGTGGTGACCCTGTCGTGATACTACCCAATGTGTGATCCAAAGAGAAGACAAGTGTGCACACCACTGCGGCTGACGGCATGTCAACCGTTACGCCAAGCACTCACAGGCCTCTCACTTCTTGATTAGAATAAATAATTAATACTAAATAAAGACAAGCAGGCCCGTCTCTGCAGTAATTGTGGGTGGTGCTGCATGGTATGTATACATTTTTTATGTATCAGAAGCTCACAGAAAAAAAAAACTAACTTTTGGACTCCACAGAACACACTTCCTTTAGCCAATCCTTTCAGTATTACAACATTACTCTAACACAATAAAATCTGACAAATAGTCAAATGTCGATTCAAACGACACTGATTACCACCAGCAAGTACATTTCCAACTTAACTCCACTTTAGCTGGGGACTGAGAAGGTTAGATGTCTTGAAAGAAAAAACTTCTGAAATTATAAAATGTACTACAACTGGGTTAGGATTTTTTAATTTGCCATTCTCAAATCATAGCCAGTTCCCTGAAGTTAATACCAAGGCTCCAACTAGGATGACAAGTTAGTTACCTGAAGACCAGTTCAGTATACTGATACTGTATCAGCCGCAAAATGTCACGCAGATTATGTGGATTGTAGCAGTGTGGCAGCTGTGGCCTATATGGCAATGCAAAAAATCAAACTTGTGCCCTCCATGAAAAATTGACATAACATGGACTGTGACACATGTTTGGGATATGTTGCTTGCTGACTCATCAGACTCAGCTGCTGGTCTACTACACAGATTATCAATGGCCACAGATGCCAAAATTACATTTTTTTTCCCCCATGCACAGAATCAGCTTTTTTTTTGCTGGCACAAACTGTAATTTTGTTGCCACTCAGTGGCCAGCGATAAAAGACATCAACAGCTTGAAGAAAATCCAAGTTTTGTCCAATATATATATATGTACTTCATAAGTTGTCAACTTTTATCCTTGTTTTGATTTTCATTTCCCTGTTCATTACGAAATGCCAAATGAACCATTTTGTGGCAACCGTCATCACAATAAATCAATTCAAATATCCTAGGGCAAACATAATAAATTTAACAATTTGATATAATCGTGGAATTTTGGCATTACTGGATTTTGAGAATAGCACAGGATGACAGGCACTGCACACTTCTTCTGCACATTTATCAAAAATCCAATTATGCCAAAATTGGATCAGCTAAGCAGAAGCAGCGAGAATTCTTCTAAATATGCAACTGTCAAAGTACTCGACCTGAGACGATAGGGTAAACTCTATTGCCCTCAACTCACAGTTTTGAAAATACAGACCGCACAAGTTTAAGTGTGTATACACCCTTTCAAATTCAAGCATCCCTCACGTCCAACCATGGAGTACCTCACAATTGAAGCAGAAGAGTGTGGTACCGTCTATGGACACACAAAACTCCAACAGAAAAAGACCCATCCAAATACATTTTACCGCAAACACTGTCATAAATCCGGGGCACCATGTAGTTTAAATACTCACAAAGGGAAATAAGAATGCTAAGAGGCAGTAAATCTGGTCACGTTATCAGCCTCCCTCCTGTGACACTGCCCTATCTGGAACACCTTGCTGGTGCTTCAACACACACACACACGTATACCAAAAACAGAAGAAGAAAAAAAAAAAAAGTTCAGTGCGTACAAATATAGATGCACATGTATGCGTGCGTAATCGGAAACACTGCTGTTGTAGTCTCAAGTTTCAAATGCACAGCATTGTCAATGCCTAACCACCAGCTCTACTTTATGATTTTAAAGCATCTATGTTTGTCAGGCCACTGAGATGGAAAACAGCCGCTTTCAATTCAAAGCTGTAATGCTGTTTGCCAGACGAAACGATGTTTTATTTGACAATCGCCACCATTTTTGAATTTTGTGACTTCATGGCTCCTAAGAGTAGAGAAATACAAATTTCTCTGAGCCCATGGTCCAGTCCTGAACAGACTCGAAAAATCTTCTAAAAATAGCCACCAACGGTCTATCTGGTCCTCATTCAACAACCAAATGATGTCATCTGCTCGGTACAGGCTACACTTCTAGAATGACACGTACACCTGCCAGAGTCACCACTACAGTTTCAGATGCTATTTTGTGACCTAAGTGACTGGTTCTGATTATGAACAGACCACCATCTTCAGACTACGAACTGGACACTGCAGACTGTGCGCCCACCTGTGCCGCCTTGGGCTGTCACACTCACCAGACTGTCCGTGCGGAACAGCCCCTCAAACCCCGGAACACATTCTGCAGTCCTGCCCCCTTTTCAAAGAAGCAAGGACACAACACTGGCCGAACGGAGCCACACTGGCAGAGAAACTCTGGGGCAGCAAAACAGACCTCTTGAAGACCACTGCCTATATATAAAGACTAATCATCTGAGGCGGAGTCCAGAACAGGGAACGCAGAAGAAGAAGAAGATGCTATTTTGTGACCTTAGTGACTGGTTCTGATGCACAGATGAAGCACACTCAATGAAAAGTTTTGTACACGCTGTTTTACACCTGTCATGCATATATATTGAAACTTGATGATGCACTGTTCTTCCAACTTTATCTTTTGCCCCTTTTCAAAGTCAACTCTTCAGCCACAGCTATTTGTTTATGGCATCATTTGAACCTGGTACTAGAGAGTAGAGCTGCCGCGGTTAACCGGTTTACCGGTTTTTAACCGGTTCCCATTTGAACCGGTTCGCCGAACCGGTTCGAGTTGCCGCGAACCGGTGTTTTGGTCATAGTACACGTACTAAAGTTACTTAAGTCATCTTTTTTCTTCTAATTTCTTCTTGGCGGCCGCTGGAATTCTTGTAACGTATCTGCAGATCTTGTAGTCTCGTCTGTATCCTACTCTGTAACCTAAGCTGGGGTTGGGGGAGGAGGAGGAGTGGGGGGGGGGGGGGGGTAATGTTGTTGACATTTTTTCCGCATTGATGTGAAACTGCTGGCTGGGTTATGGGTGTGAAAGGGACTAAGAAAGGGTCAACTCTGTAATTTTGCACTCTGTCAAATTTAGTCTTCCAGGGTGGGGCTGCAGCGAGATATGATTGATATTTGATAAGTTGTTATGACGCAATTACTGAAGAACACAGAAACTGAAAGGAAAGCCACACGTTTCGAAACGATTTCCTAGAATTGTGCTGTTTTTTTGTTTGTTTTTTAGTTTGTTTGTTTTTTTAAATTATTTCGCGTTCAGTAGGATTAGTGGATGCTGTATATAGCTTTTATTTTCTAACTTTTATTTTGATGTAAATTTTTATTTCACGTTTGTTTCAAGTATTACTAGTGGATGCTACGTTAGTAAGGAAATTAAGAACTTTTATTTTAGAAAAAAAAAAACCCCTTTAATTTCACATTCAGGCCCAAGCCCTCTAGAGCAGCGGACTTGAAATATGAATTATGGGCTGAAGTAAGTTTATATTTTGGGGGGAATTATGGTCAGGTTGCGTTTGAGAAGTTTTTGTTCAAGAAAATACAGCAAAGTGGTCAAAACTTTAGATTTGCTTTCTTTCTTTCTTTCCTGCCTTCTTTCTTTCTTTCTTCGTCCTCTTCTTCTCCTCCTCCTTCTTCTTCTTACAATGTCTCCTTCTTCTCCTCCTCCTCCTCCTTCTTCTCCTTACAAGTTCTTCTTCTTCTCCTCCTCCTCCTCCTCCTTCTTCTTCTCCTTACAAGTTCTTCAATTTCTTGAAAGAAGTCAACCTCTTTTATAAAATATAGTCTTTCAGCCTAACATAATCTGTGATATTGTTTTTAGTCTGGAAGAATACAATCTTGAGCAGGATCTCATTTAAATTTTAATAATATATTTACATCATGTTTTAAGCTAGCCCTTTTATGTTTTAAAGGACCTGGCAGGATGGGACTGTGCTAGCCGCGAAATAGTCTTTGTTGCTTGCGCGGCGTTAAGCCCTAAATAACTCACTCTTCTCCTCCTCCTCCTCCTTCTTCTTACAAGTTCTTCTTCTTCTTCTTCTCATCCTCCTCCTCCCCCCCCTTCTTCTTTTCCTTACAAGTTCTTCTTCTTCTTCTTCTCCTCCTCCTCCTTCTTCTCCTTACAAGTTCTTCTTCTTCTTCTTCTCATCCTCCTCCTCCTCCTCCTTCTTACAAGTTCTTCTTCTTCTCCTCCTCCTCCTCCTTCTTCTTCTTCTTCTTACAAGTTCTTCTTCTTCTTTTCCTCCTCCTCCTCCTTCTTCTTCTCCTTACAAGTTCTTCTTCTTCTCATCCTCCTCCTCCTTCTTACAAGTTCTTCTTCTTCTTCTTCTTCTCATCCTCCTCCTTCTTCTCCTTACAAGTTCTTCTTCTTCTTCTCCTCCTCCTTCTTCTCCTTACAAGTTCTTCTTCTTCTTCTCCTCCTCCTCCTCCTTCTTCTTCTCCTTACAAGTTCTTCTTCTTCTTGTCCTCCTCCTTCTTCTTCTTCTTACAAGTTCTTCTTCTTCTTCTCATCCTCCTCCTTCTTCTCCTTACAAGTTCTTCTTCTTCTTCTCCTCCTCCTTCTTCTCCTTACAAGTTCTTCTTCTTCTTCTCCTCCTTCTTCTTCTCCTTACAAGTTCTTCTTCTTCTTGTCCTCCTCCTTCTTCTTCTTCTTACAAGTTCTTCTTCTTCTTCTCATCCTCCTCCTCCTCTTTTTTTCTTGTCTGTTTGTTCGTTTTGTGTGTTTGTTTGTTTAGCCAGGATTTATTTTTGACGACTAGCAATCAGTTTACTGCAGCCTGATCGCTGATGCACTTGAACACACACACACACACACACACATATATATGAACACGCATCGCATAAAACGCCAATATTTTTGCAGACCTCAAACACCTTTAGGTGATGACTGAACCGGAAAAAAAACACCGGTTTAAAAAACCGGTTAAAAACCGGTTTGGATTTTTGAACCGGTTCACAGCTCTACTAGAGAGGCAAAAGCCTCCATGGCTCCCTTGTGACAAGGGTCAAGGTCATTCACAAGTGTATGTTTGTAAAGCTCTTATCACTATCTATCATCATGGCAAGTAAAGTGTCTCTGGCATTCAGAGTTCCTGGCAATATTACAATTTTCCCCCAAACAGTTTGTATGGCCTTGACCTTGGGTCAAGGTCATTAAAATGAGATCACATCAATGTCTATTATTATGCCAAGTTTGAAGCCTCTAATATTTGTAGTTCCTCCGAAAACGGTAATGTTAAAATTCACGACAGCTTTAATGACCTTGACCTTCACTCAAGGTCATGAAAAAAGGTAGGTCTCATTGCGGTCTATCATCATGCCTTGTTTGGTGCCTCAACTGTTTGTTGTTTCAGAGAAAATGCCATGGTTAAAGCTTCCTAAAAACAGCTTGCATGGCCTTGACCTTCACTAAAAGTCATTGAACACAGGTATGTCAGTGAAGGTGTTGCCAATGTCTATCATCATGCACACTTTGATGCTTCTGGTTCTTTTAGATTCCCAAAAAATGCAAACGTAAAAATTTCCAGACTGCTTTAATGACCTTGACCTTGGGTCAAGGTCATTTAAAATGGTTTGTGTGCATAGGTCTTTTCACTGTCTATCAGCACGCCAAGTTTGGCGCCTCTGCTGTTTGTTATTTCTGAGAAAATGCCAATGTTAAGGTTTCACAAAAATAGCTTGTATGGCCTTGACCTTGACACAAGGCCATTGAATACATGTATATCTGTAAAGTTCTTATCAATGTCTATCATCATGCAAAGTTTCAAACCTCTGGTCTTTGTAGATTCCGTGAAAATGCCAATGTAAAATTTTCAAACAGACAGCATTAGTGACCTTGACCTTGAGTCAAGGTCAATCAAAATGATATGTTTTGAAAGGTCTTGTGGTTGTCCATCAGCATGCCAAGTTTGGTGCCTCTGCTGTTTGTAGTTTCTGAGAAAATGACAACGTTAAAGTTTTCTGGACACACACACACACACACACACACACAGACAGACAGACAGACAGACGACGGAGGGTTATTACATAGACTCCCATTGTTACACAAGGGAGCCAAAAATGGGATGCTAGCCATAGGTTCTTGTATTCCGATATATATATGCACTGCACGATAATTCTTTTTCTCCTTTTAATTATACACATGTATACCTCTTGGAGGTAGTCATCCCAGGGACCAATAAAATAGTCTGCTGTGTAATGGCAAAATACGGCAAGTAAACTGACGTCGTTTGAGGAAAAAGGCCATGATGCCAATGTGTTTCATCCTGAAATTACACCCTTTCCCCTAAAATGATGTCATGAACGTATTCTCATTTGCCAGTACACGGCAGAAGTGGCAATCTATGGCAGGGTCACTTTAATAACACGCCTGTACAGGTTTGAATGCATTAATTAATGCTGTATGCTACTAGTGGTTTACCTTCCGCCATTACGTCAATGTATATCATCCTGAAATTACACCCTTTTCCCCTAAAATGACATCAAGACCTTACTGTCAACTGCCATTAGATGGCAGAAGTGGCAGTCTATGACAGGTGAATAACTTACACAGGGTCATTTTAATAACATGCCCGTACGGGTTTGAATGCATTAATGCTGTAGCTGCAAGTGGCTTACCTTCGGCCTCTTCCAGACGACATTGCCAAATTTGCCTGGTGTGGAGGACAGGGACCTGTCATCTGGTGGGAATTCTGTGTCAATGAACAGCGTCCCTTTTGTCTTGCATTCTTTCTTCAAGGTCTGGTAGTCCTGGTTCTTGTATTTCTTCGTGGAATCGAACAGGAACCCCATCTTGTCACTACTTCAGCCTCCTCTACAATCTGCAGAAAAAAAATTTATACTATACTTACAGTTATAATGTACGAAGTTCAACCACTGAAAGACGCTCGTTTCAAGTTTCTCTAACCTACTGCTTTTCCTTTGCAACCCTGAACAAACCTACTGCTTTTCCTTTGCAACCCTGAACAGTCTTCACTCTCTCTCTCTCTCTCTCTGTCATGTGTCTAAATGGCCAGGCACGCATTTTACAAGAAGTCTCAATGTGCTGTACCAGGCAACAGGAGAGGGTTTAGCTTTGTGGTTTTAACACACCATCATCTTTTCCTATTAATTCACAGTTTTTGACAAAATCTGACACATACATTTTATTTATCATGAACCAATTCATTTTCTTGACCCAATAAACAAGTATCATGGTAATAATACTCAAGCACCACTCCACGCTGAAATGATGATAAATTCTACTGACATCTGGCTCAAGTGCCATGAATCTGATAAACGCTTGGGCTGTTTTTCAAGAGGATGGTCAAATTAGCTTGAGACGTGTACAGAAGCAGGTAAGATCAACCACGCATGGGTCTACATGTACATGTATCATCGCCTTGATGTTTCAAACAGGTAATCTCAACTGGTGATAAAACGTGAAACTCAGTACACAGCAATTTCTTCAGGGTGCTTGCACATCCTACCAAGTGCATAAAGTTTTGCAATCTGAATGAGATAAAAGATAGCAACTGACACAGACACAGAATATCAACTACATAAATTGTGAAGAGCCCTTAAACAGCCTCCTGCCATAAACCACACGAGAGAGAGAGAGAGAGAGAGAGAGAGCTGCTTCTACCCTTAGGAAAGTGATACAGATGAAACACAAAATGCCACCGTCTCTAGGGTCCCTGCATCCCAACAAACAAACAGATCTGCATGTCAGCTGCACACCTACTGCGGGCGTGAGTAACATCTGTCACTCCTGGGTCAAACAAAATGCTACAACTGATAGCAAGAGTGCAATCACTGACATGCGTAAATCATAACTACACCACTTTTCAGGTTCTCATGAATCACATGGAATTGGCAGCAATTCACTGACTCTGGTGGTAGAAATAAATACTTCCTTTGTTCCTATTATGGTGGCAATTAAACCAATGCTGAATAGTGAACAACATTCAACAAAATTCCACACAAATTAGCTCTTCAGTGGAATGAACCATGGCCCTTGGACCAAACACAGTAAACTAACACGTATACATGGGTGATAGGTTGATGTGAGTTTATTTTGAACCTGCTGCAAACCAGCTCAAAATATGCAGACCCAGCTATCAAGCTTGGTTCCAAACATCAAAGTTGTGTACATCTTTGCATGGAGAACTTGGCACAGAACACCACAAAACAGTAATCTGTTCACTACTGCAAGGTCTGGCGCACTGACCAGAGAGAAATGGTTACTTTTGTGTGGGCATTCATTGATTCATTCAACTCCGCTACCCCCCCCCCCCCCCCCCCCCCCCAACACACACACACACTGAAAAGGCTACCCTGCTGACTACGTATACATGTACCCTGTACACAGCAGAATGAACCAATGCAGAGCACATGTCATGAACTGAAAGCTCTTTCTCTAGATCTGTGCCACGTTCTGCTGACATGAAGCATGGCTTGTGTAGGATCCTGAGCATGGATTGTGTAGGATCCTGTGTTGGGCGTGTTTTGCTTTTGTTTTGCTACTGCTGCCCCCAGTTCATGCACTGACTGCACACTGCACACTATCGGTCTCTGAGTCCAAACTGTCTAAATCTTTTCCAAAGGCAGCAGCATGAATTGCATGATACAGGAGAAGATGCGGGAATGGGAGCATCGCTACATATATTGTGAGGCAGGAAATTCTACACGCAGACCGGTGGCAGTGACTAAGTACGCGGTGCGGTGCGTAAGACACGCCCAGCTTCGGCGTAGTAGCGTACGTGGGCTGACGCTCTAACGATCCGTCATTTCAGGCCACATTTCCCCAAGATCTATGCCTACAAAACAGCCCTGCTGGTCGTTCAACAATAACTGCACTATTCACGAGATTCATGATGTGAGAAATAATCCCAGAGATTTTCGTTACGGCCTTGACATCGGTATGAAGAAACCAAGCAATGCAACATTCCATGTCAGACGGTGCATCGTGGCGAAAAATACAAGCAGCATGTATTTTACATACACTGATTGCAAGACATTCCAATAAATGTACATATTACAAATCTCTGGGGTTTAGACTGGAACGTTATTCAAGTTTACAACAAGCGCTTTCATAATTACCGGGTATTTATGTGCAGATATTCGTCTCAGCTGCTCAACTTGTTGAGCAAGTTTTGGCGTCTGTTCAAGCGAGCACCAAGATGAGTCCCGGGCAACATACAGTAGTTAAACTACGATCAATTGACCAGTGAGCTGACGATTTTAATGTTATACGACAACTGCAACCGTACATGTAAAGAACAACAGAAGACACTTACCGTCTGCGTACTAGACTGACTAATAAAGAAGCTGCTTTCCTTGTTCCACCGCAAATGACTGGAATACCCGCGCTGTGGCGGAAATAGCCGAAAATGGCCGAACGCTTTGCAAGGGAAACCACTGCTGCTAAAACGCTTATGTCTTTTTACCCAAAGCAAGGAGTAAGCGCCCTCCTTTCACTACCAGTTCACTACCTGTACGCGCACTTTATCATTAGCGTGGAATGGTAAAAATACCGTAGTTCTGTAAATTTATTGTTCGTTGTACTAAGGGGGTAAAATTCTGTTTATAGTCAGATATACAGTGAAGAAAAAACAAAAAAAACAAAACAACACTTCGTATTCTTTGTACCGGCTATAGAAGCATACATTCGCACCGACTTCAGTAAACGTGCACTCACACAAACATAATGAAAACTAAATTTCATGATGAATTTGTCAAGAAAACTCACATTTTTTCTTGCCAAAACTGGCCGATTTCAGTCTGCTGCGATCAACTTGCTTCAACCACTTTGTACACTTTGTACACTCCCAGGGACGCATGGTTGCCCCGGGCCGGGCAGCCGCCGCCGGCTTAACTTAGTACGCCGCTGTCCCGGGCGGCCGCCGCCGGTTTAACCTACGCCGCTGTCCCGGGCGGCCGCCGCCGGTTTAACTTACGCCGCTGTCCCGGGCGGCCGCCGCCGGATTAACTTACGCCGCTGTCCCGGGCGGCCGCCGCCGGTTTAACTTACGCCGCTGTCCCGGGCGGCCGCCGCCGGTTTAACTTACGCCGCTGTCCCGGGCGGCCGCCGCCGGATTAACTTACGCCGCTGTCCCGGGCGGCCGCCGCCGGTTTAACTTACGCCGCTGTCCCGGGCGGCCGCCGCCGGTTTAACTTACGCCGATGTCCCGGGCGGCCGCCGCCGGCTTAACTAACGCCGATGTCCCGGGCGGCCGCCGCCGGCTTAACTAACGCCGCTGTCCCGGGCGGCCGCCGCCGGTTTAACCTACGCCGCTGTCCCGGGCGGCCGCCGCCGGTTTAACTTACGCCGCTGTCCCGGGCGGCCGCCGCCGGATTAACTTACGCCGCTGTCCCGGGCGGCCGCCGCCGGATTAACTTACGCCGCTGTCCCAGGCGGCCGCCGCCGGATTAACTTACGCCGCTGTCCCGGGCGGCCGCCTCACTGACACCACGTCACAGTCGTTATGCATATAGCGGAGCGGACGGTCGCGAACCGGTATCGAAAGCGACAGGTTTTCAATTCCAAATTGTAAAAAACAAATAAAAAGTGTACCTGTATGCGCGATGCGGACCGGCCGGCGATGTGGTGGCACCGCCTGCGCCGGGATCCGAGTACTCAGTGACCGGACGCGCGGCGGGACGGCAACGCGACGCCATTTCTTTCGCCGGCTTTTCTGTTACTCATGCCCCGCACACGCCAAATGATATGCTTAAAAATAGGCCACTCATCAAGTCAAGCCTGCCATTAATCTTTTCACCAAACCCCAAACTTCGCATCAATTGCACGTATAACAACTGCCGGTGAGAAAAAAATCGAGGAAAACAAGCGCAATTCACTCTAATAAATGCCGGTCCTTGCACTCCCTAGCCTGCTTCATTTGCATTGTATTCTGTGCAGTGACTGCTGTGCATGGAATTTTTTATCAGAGCGTTATAAGACATCATCATCATCATCAGTCATCATCACCACCAACTCAGTCTTTTGATTCCCATCCCGGAAGTGAACCCGAGCTGGCACAACCCAGTGCTGGCACAACCCGAGCTGGCACAACCCGAGCTGGCACAACCCGAGCTGGCACAACCCGAGCTGGCACAACCCAGTGCTGGCACAACCCGAGCTGGCACAACCCGAGCTGGCACAACCCAGTGCTGGCACAACCCGAGCTGGCACAACCCAGTGCTGGCACAACCCGAGCTGGCACAACCCGAGCTGGCACAACCCGAGCTGGCACAACCCGAGCTGGCACAACCCAGTGCTGGCACAACCCGAGCTGGCACAACCCGAGCTGGCACAACCCAGTGCTGGCACAACCCGAGCTGGCACAACCCAGTGCTGGCACAACCCGAGCTGGCACAACCCGTGCTGGCACAACCCGAGCTGGCACAACCCAGTGCTGGCTACACAACAGATATGGAAATAAAGGAAACCGATGCTATATATTCTTATTAAACATAGTGCTGCGCATGGCACCCTAGAAATGCTTTAAAATTCTCTCTCTCACACACACACACACACACACACACACACACACACACACACACACACACACACACACGCACACACCGGCACACACACACACACACACACACACACACACACACACACACACACACACACACACACACACACACACACACCACTAAATATCCGTGAGCCAAAGAATCATGTGTAGAGTAAATTTCAACAAATTCCAATATCCCCCTTCCCCCCCCCCCCCTTTTTTTTTTGCAGTGCTAGCAGCGACCACATAGCCCCCCCCCCCCCCCCCCCCCCATTCCTCTGTAGTCTGCTAGCTTTTGTGTCACTGAGCCGCGCATGAATACAAACAGTGGACATGCCAGGCTCATTTTTCTCTGTTTTTGCAATTACCTGGCATGAAACTTATTTACAAAGCCAACAAACAGCCCCAGATTGCCAATTTTTACTCTGCACGCCCGGCAATAGGCAAAAATTCCGTGCTATATTTATATTTATTATTTTTCATTTTTTATATTTAGCGGAATGCTATTACCGTTGTGTTGGTGGCGTTTCTGTAGTAATCCTCCAGATCCGCTGGACAGACACCATCAGCAACATAGGCCTCTGGCAGAGAACACACCAGCTGCCAGCCGAAGACGAGATCCGGAGAAGAAGAAAGGCCGGGTGGTTTGGTTACACACTCAGGAAGCCATCATCCAACACTACCGACCAGGCAGGCCCTAACATGGAACCCCCAGCCGGGGTAAGCGAAAGAGCGGACGGTCGAGGAACACCTGGCGACGCGATATCGAGGCAGACATCAGGAAGACGGGATACAACTGGAGATAATTAGAGACAATGGCCGGCCAGGACAGAAAACTGGCGGACTGTTGTAGGCGGCCTATATCCCAGTAGGGGTGACGGGCCTAAGTAAGTAAGTAAGTATTACCGTTGTGTAACCGTGCTCTACGAGGTTGCCTATTCTTAATTATACCATACAACACAATTTTCACGCATCGTTGGGTTCTTTGTTAGAGAGTACTGTCAGTTAGTGTAAACTGAGCTTCAAGGAACGCCGCGAGTGCCAACAGACACATACACAATCGTAAGTTCAAGTTACGTCTGTGTTGCCACCGCCGGACTATCCCGGAAGTATAAAACAGAAAGACAAGACTGAACAGGCAATTGAATTCACCCATACTTGCAAGATGTTTGTGTCTGTGACTAGTGGTTTCGTCTCAGTTCTGCTCCACTAACGAGCATCTGGAGTTAATTTATGCTGAGTTCATCAAACGGTAGGGGTTGTGTGACGTCAGTAAGGACACGAACTGAGTGTGGGGGTCAAGTGCGGTGTTTGTTTGAAGTGCTCTGTTTCGCGAGTGTGCTAGTTTGTAGTGATTCTTGTTGTCACGAAGAAGCGTGATTTTCGTGCTTTTTGTATTTGGTAGGGCATGGTGCATGCCAGGAGGGCAACAAGAGGAGGGAAATTTCCATTTTTTAAAACCTCCTGTCACGTACGTGCCCTTGAATAGTCTGTGCATGGTAATCAATTTTTAGGGGTGACTATGATGCCTGAGGCTAATAGGGAATATATAGGCATTTGAGGCTTCGAGCATTTGCATTTTGTTGACCTATCGACGTCAGATCTCAGTTTCTTCAGTTGTGCTTGTCCGGTACACTACCTCGTCGCAAAATGGATGAGCTACCAAGCTTTGACACTGGACATTACGGCTACGATTGTCTGACCGAACGATCCGATGGCACCGGGACGTCCGGATATACAGCATTAGGGCGGCAGACCGTCGGAAACGGTCCTCAGAATCCATCCTGTGAGGAAGAAGAAACCGACTTAAAGCACCCTTACATACAGCTGATTCCACCTGAGCAAGAGAACACTGATAAAGTGAATCTTCACACAGACTCCGCTCGCAGAGATCACCCTAATAGGGCAAAAGAGGCAGTCGCTAACGGCCTCCAGAACCCGCCCTTTGAGCACACAAAGTTAGAAGAAAAAGAAGCTGACTTGAAGCACATTCATCCTGGTCCATCTCAGCAGGAGACCTCTGGTCAGATGTCGGACACAGACTATCTTGAGCCAGTCGACGTCTCAGCTGCCAGAGATCACGCTAAAAGGGTAAACGGCCTTCAGAACCCATTTCATGAGCACACAAAGTTAGAAACAGAAGCGGACTTAAAGATCTAAGCTCCCAACAAAAAGCTTTCCGAAGTGTGAAAAAAAAAAAATTACAGAGTCGACCGTGCAAGTACACTCCAGTCAACGCTGTCACAGTTGCAGAGTTTTCAGCGTCCCTGAAACCCCCCTAAAAGCCAAGGGCAGCCTGATTCACAGCTCAGTTTGCGGTCTGACACTGAGCGAGAAAGATCGTGCAGCACTCAACATCCGCTAGACACTGTAGCGATCTATCTCGCTCACTGACCAAAAGCCAAATAATGTCACGGCAAACTCGTGCTCTGGTTTTATAAGGGTCCCCGAAGTGCTGAAAACTCTGCAACTGTGACACTCTTCGGAAAGGGTGGGTGGGTGTTTGGGGGTTTAACGTCCTTTTCCACCACATAGGGTGATATCAAAGACGGGGCAACGATGAAAAAGCCAGCACAAATATTTGGCCCCAGCCGGGATCGAACTCACGACCCGAGCATTAGAAGCCCAACGCTCTACCATTCGACCACCCCGGCTCCCCCACACTTCGGAAAGCTTTTTGCTGGGAGCTTAGATCTTTAAAGCAATCTTACCTTCATCCTGGTCCATCTCAGCAGGAGGTCTCTGGTCAGATGTCGGACACCGACTATCTTCAGCCAGTCGACACATCAGCTGTCAGAAATCACTCTAAAAAAGAGGACGTCGCAGACGGCCTTCAGAACCCATCATTTGAGATGACAAAGGCAGGAGAAGGAACCAACCTAAAGCACCCTCACATTCAGCCGAGTCCACCTCAACAGGAGAGCGCTGTTCACATCACATCGGACACCGAGTATCTCCACCTACTCTCAGCGGAAGAGACAGTCGCCAACGGCCTTCAGAACCCACCATTCGAGGACTTTCAGGTCTGCAATATCATCATAAAGAAGTCATCTTATCATCAAACATTGTGTGTGTGTGTGTGCTTCTTTTTAAAACTTCCATTCCCGCGACTGTGCATAATGCAGGCAACTCTGTCCTAGTTGCAGAGTTTTCAGCGCTTCGGAGACCCTTTAAAAACCAGCGTGAGAGTTTGCGGTGACCTCATGGTGCTTTTGGTCGGTGAGCATGAAACATCGCTACAGTGTCTAGCGGGTGTTATGTGCTGTACGAAAAGACTAGCCACTGCGGTCTTTCTCGCTCAGTGTCAAAAGTCAAAACGCAAACTAAGCTGTGAAATTGGGCTTGTACAGGGTTTTCAGGGACGCTGAAGACTCTGTAACTGTGACAGAGTGGACTGTGCATTTTGCACAGTAGGATATTTAAAAATAACACACACACACACACACACACACACACACACACACACACACACACACACACACACACACACACACACACACACACACACACACTGTCTGTGGCTTCTTGTTGAGACCGCAGACTTTCAAAGAACCTGTACTTTCACCTTTCTATCTCGGCAGGATAACTCTCATGGTCAGATTTTGGACACAGAGTATCTTCACCCAGTGTCGGCTCTCAAAGACCGTACTGAAACGACAGAAGACACAGGCGGAAGAGAACGGGACAGCGTTTTGACCAACGAATACATCGAAATTATTTCAGATGACTACGACACAGTCGGAGCTCAGAATGACTTTCAGGTGGGTATATTTGAAAAATTTTACTCTTCAGTTTAACAGTATTCAAGCTATGGTAGCTAAGGCTAAAGAAACCAAAAGTAAGTAACGAAAGTAATTGACATAAACTGACTTAACATAGGCGGTGACTTAACTGGGGGGGGGGGGGGCACTGTTCCCCTCCACCCCCCCTTTTTTTTCTTAGAGGGGGTGGGGGTGGGGGGCAGAGTTTCTCTCCCGCCTCTATTCCCCCTCTCTCCACCCCCTCCCCTCCCCCCTCCCCCAACCAACCCGGTTGCTGTTTTTTTGTATCGAGGATGATTTGAACATCACTAAAACCGCCCCCCCCTCCCCCCGGTTGTTGGCGTTTTCGGGTAAACCGTGCCCCCCCCCCCCCCGCCCCACCCACCCACCCAACACACGGACACCCAATCTTCCGTCGCCATCGCACAAACCGGCGCGATACCAGAATGCATTACAGTGTTTACTATAGGCTGCGCACCACTGAGACTGACGTCAGTCGTAATTTATACCTGTGCAGACAAATAAGCACACCGTCATTCTTTTTCATGTTAGTTTCATGACATGGTCGTATTTGATCCCCCTTCCTTTGACTGGAGTATGACTCGACATTTCCCTCGTCAGTTCGGGTCAAAGTGGACTCAGTTACCAACTGTCATTATTTCCTACAATGTTAGAAGACGTTTGAAAGTTATCGTTGTAACTAGTCGACACAGGCGTTGAATGGAGGAAGTAAGTGTAGAGTGTGTGACTATGGCTGAGTGTGTGTGCGCATGTGATGCGTGGATGTGCTGACTGAGGAGTGTGTAAAGCATGATTGAATTTTTATGGAGATTTACAAAATCTCCATGTAAACTGTAGTAGTATTATGTTTTTGAATTATAGTTTTGTTCTTAATTATGAAATTCAGTTCTTAAGAAATGTTGTTCTTAATCATTTATAGTATTACTGCCATGAATGTATGTGATGGGTGTATGAGTGAAGAGTGCGTATGAGTGCATGGGTGATGTTTTTTACATGGAGATTCTGTTCCCATGTCAAGAGCTGTACACCACAAATTTCCCTGAGGGGATCAATAAAGTTATTCTTATTCTTATTCTTAAGTACTGTCACGGATGCGTGACTTAGGGTAAATCATGTGCTGTTATGATTTCCGTATGACGGGTTGGTATGATTTCGGTATGCATCGTAACTATGTTCTGTGTGGCGCACGTGCCTTGTTTTCTGCACGGGCCACGAATGTATCCCTTGGTGAAGGTTTTACACGGGACATTTGTGTATGATATGCTGACCTGTCCGTTTCCCTTGTTTAAGTCGATACAGGTAACCCGTTTTACACGTGATGCAGGTGTATCCTGTGCGATACTCACCCTATTCGCCCTAACAGTATAAAAACCATTGCTATTCACTTGCTATTCGCATTTGGCCCGGTAGTACCGACACGTCCGTTCAAGAGTCTGGCACTTCTTCTCGTCCGCTGTCTTTAAGGTCTACCGTCATAACCCCTCGCATCTTGCATATGGAGGTAAATGGTTCATATCTGTTATTTCCCGTATTATGTTTCAGGTCAGCTATTTTCTCTTGTGTAGATATTACCAACGGTCAGGAAGTTAGTATGAAACTTGACTATTGTGGCCGAAGTGTTATGTCGGCTAAGTATGTTTGGTTATCAGCCGTTTTACCAGTGAGTTTAATAGTCTGTATATTCTGCTGACTTGTCCGGTGTGACAGCTGCAGGCTTCTACCTTTTAGCGTTTAGTATGTGCAGTTTCCTTTAGCGTTCGTAACATAGGAGCGTTCGCTGGTTTGTGCCATGGGTTAATATTATCCCATAGATAGGCAGTATGTGCTAGTTGAGCCCAAGGACTTACAATAGTGTATTGTTGCACAGGGGTTCTAGCCCGAGTGGCTGTTTTCGGGAGCCAGAAGCTGCCCTGTAGTCCCTTGTCCCGTGGAGGATTTCTTGGCCCTGCGACGACTGAAGGGGAGGGAGCTTGACTGCCCGTATGTGGGATTCAGCGTGGGTGCTGGTCCACTAGAGCATCAGCGGTTGCCGTGATGCTTTTGTAGAGCTGCCGAGCCAGCTCTATTTTCCGCCGCCTGTGGTGTCTGCGGCTTGTGAACTGCACATCTGCACGTCTGCGCGCTTGGCCATCGTTGGAGGTACCATCCCGTGCACGTTAAAAAGCTCTGAGCGCTCTTAGATACAATTATTTGTATTTATATTTTAGGCATAGTATTTATTGCCTTGATTGATTACCTTGCCTGTTCTTGATTGGTATTGTAGCTGTACTGTGACGTGTTATGCAATGACTGTTCGTCTTGTCAATAATATTGTGGTGGTGTGAATCCCCGCACGTCTCAGTATCAGTTTGTGTTGTGCGACTGCGTGTGAGTGAGAGTAAAGAAAGAGCACGCACCTCTTACACCCATACATTACAGCACACACGGTCGTGACAAGTACCATTTTCACTACAGGGTGTCAGCACCTCACGTCCACTGCCCAAGGTTCCAGCATCATCCCACCAAGATCGCACGTTTCCGGCTGTCATTCCGCTCTCTCCCATTTCCGGAAGTCAAAGGGCATCGTGAGTACAGAAACATGCAGTTTGAAATTTTTGGGGTGATAGATGGGTGTAGGGAGACGAAGGGGAACACTCAAGATTCAAAGGCGAGTCCAGGGCAATAACGCAAGAGAGAGAGAACGAACGAACGAACGAACGAACGAACGAAACTTTATTTTACAAAGATGAAAGATTAGGTACGCAGTCCTGACTTACATTTTGTCCTTAGAGTTTTAGAGAGAGAGAGAGAGAGAGAGAGAGCAATTGCAAGGCCCTGTACTTTGTCAAGTCAGTTACACCGAGTGCTTCCAAACAGTAGCACGGTAGCATAACCTGCGAATCTCGTGGCATACCTAAACCTTGTGTGACAATCTGTGAACCGCAGAGACCAGGGCGGATTGCCGGAAGGTTCCCCATATGACACCTTGGACTCCGCGGATACACTACGCAAGACTAGAGCAAACCGCAAGATCCTCTGTCTCATCATCGCGGTGACGTTGACAGTCGCCGCGATCGTCTTTGGGGTTGTGTTTGGGCTTCTTCTGTCCAAAACAGGTACGGTGTCCGCGGAAACATTAGGCCTATTTAGTAGGACTTCGTAAGGAGGACTTCGCTGAGACCGTAACCGGGCCATTTACATGTAAATTAGGCACGTTAGGGGTACCATTAGCGAATCGCAGCGCGTTAGCCGCTCGCGGCCTCTGTTGTGTGAGCCTAATTTACATGTAAATAGGTTAGGCTGCTCAGCGAAGTCCGCCTTCTTACGAAGTCCTACTAAACACGCATGGTGTTAGTTCAACATTTTTTCGTTGGAGCCCGTGTCTACCAAGGGGATTATTGCGATCAGCTCTGTGTGTGTGTGTGTGTGTGTGTGTGTGTGTGTGTGTGTGTGTGTGTGTGTGTGTGTGTGTGTGTGTGTGTGTGTGTGTGTGTGTGTGTGTGTGACAAAATTTCTCAAGAACGGGTGAACCAATCAACACCATTTAACTCCAAAGATATCTGCTTGTTTTGGTTGACTGATTCCACCCTGTGCCCAAGCTAGTACCGTCGAAATGTTTTAAACGGAAGCAGCTCCGAAAACAAGCTCTCTGCACTGCCAACCTCCTGCCATGCCCGAGTAGCCTGCCTGTCTCAGTGGTCGCAGCTCCCCTTGCGAAGTTCAGCAACGGTGATCTCGGTCAGCAGTTGGACGGGTGACATGCAGTTGTGGTTCGCTTCACACTTGCCTCAAAGAATTTTCAAGCGTTAATTACCGATGGTACCCGGGTAGACTCTATGGGCAGGGGGCTTTGCCACTGCGTCAGTGCGTGGCCTTTTCTTCTTGTTTGTTTGTGCTCTGTGACAATTTGGCAACCACCAGAAAACCAAAAGACTCATTTGAAACACGCTTAAAGAACTGACTAGAAACATGCCTCTGAAAGACAAGACTTCAGTAATCACAGTGTGAAGTCTCCTTAGCCCAAAATTTGCCTGTTGTCGTGTCCTCTTAACGTGTCAAGTTTTAGTGTTTCGTTTTTGTTTGTTTGTTTGTTTGTTTTTGGGTTTTTTTTTTTGGTTGGTTTTTTTTTTTTGCTGCCACAACTCTTTGCCGGCTCCAGTGGTGTTCCTCCCTGGTAATGGATGGAATCCACGGAGGGTTCGGAAGTTGGGGCAATTTTTATTATGCATGATGATGGAGATGAGGATGATGGTAAGATGATGCTATGGGGGTCCGTGTTGTTTGGGACTGCGGGACAGGGCTGCATTCCACGCTTCCTGTCATAAATATCCCGGCATTAACCAGGCCCGGGAACTACGGCACCTGTGGTGTTTCGGTTTTCTGTCCTTTTGAAAATGCTGGCATTTTTTTCTGTTCCATATACAGAAACCAACAACACAACGACAGCCCCTTCCAGCCCATTCCTCTGCGGCGTCGGCAACCCTGAATATATTCCAATGGCAGACACGTTCCCCGACAACTGCGGTAAATTCCAGTTGTGTTCAGGGCCAGGCCTTTCCATGTCTCAAGTACTGTCCTGTGAAAACGGCACTGAATTCACTGATGAGGTAGACACCGGACCCTGTATTCGAAGAGACGCGGGGGAAACGTATTGCGAGAAGAGAGAAACCAGTTCTGCGAGGACCACCACGCCCGCATCCTCAACACAAACTGTCACCATCGCAACCACTGCATTCTCAACACAAACATTCACCACCGCAACCACTGCATTCTCAACACAAACATTCACCACCGCAACCACTGCATTCTCAACACAAACATTCACCACCGCAACCACTGCAGAGCTATCCGCGATTAGCCTCACAATGAGCAACAGAGCTCCTATCATCGGCCAAAATTTCACACTGTTTTGCACAATTACCAACACACTTTTCAATGTCTCCACAGTGGAATTGTTGCATGATGACCAGTTATTAGGGTCTTACAACGCTACGGTTAGGGAGTCGACAACTGCCCGACCAGGAATCTCTATATCAGCAAGTGATATCAACCTTAAGACGGAAGTGAGTCTGACATTTTGGTCATTCACGTGCAGTGATGCTGGGAACTACACGTGTATTGCTCGTGACGACGGAGGTGATCCGGTTAATTCTCATGTCACAGTTACACTGAGAGGTAAAGTCTGGCCGACTTTTTATAAAATATATATATAATGGTAAGAAAGGCGTCGCCAAAGCCGTAAACATGCGCTCAATCAGGTCAGTTTGAAAGCAGGGGAAGTAAGTAAAGCTGAGAGCGCTAGGTAGATCTAGGAGATGTGTGCTTTGTATGCCATTGGACAAGTCTGCCTTGCCCTACATTGGCTACAAGCCACAGTGGAGAGGGGGGGGGGGGGATGGGGGGATCTACCATGCAACCGCTGAAACGTCTAACAGATCTATAGGGTATTCACAGGACCCCCATTCCCCTTCCACCGGGAGGAAAATGGTCGGTACAATCTAGGCCATGTGAATAGATGATTTTAGCCGCTCACGACCATGGTTTCAGGTCAATGGGACCCTCATCAGGCAAAGATCTGGGAAAGTGTGTAGGAGTATATTGTTCATAAATTCATCCAGACTGACCAGCCTGCAATAAGAGAAGAAAAGGACGCTCAGTAATAGAGTACCCTGTCGTTCGTGAATTACGAACATGATTATCATCCATTCCAGAATTACCTGAGGCACTGACGTTGACTATGAAGAAAGAGCTAGTGGAGAGCCAGACGACCGATAACCCATCTTGCAGCACGTCCTCTGTGGGTTACAACCCTGCCTACGTGTTCAGTTGGGTCCTGAAACGAAACAGCGGCACTACAATTGAATCCCTGCCGCCAAGTCGCCACGAAGACACGTGAGTAAAAAAGGCACATGTGAAGGGTGTTGTTGGTGTTGATAGTGCTTGTTTTTATCAGATTTAAGAGGCTAATTCCATCTGTGCTACGCCAAATTCAACTCTGTACCATCGGGTTTCACTACGCTTACCCCATGCATTCACAGAACCGCAGCATGCATGCATTTTTCGTGGCAACTTTGTGCTCTGCCACAATAAATGCGTGCTTGTGGCGGCAAGGCAGACAATTCATGTAGGCAATAATCTCTGAAACAGGTAAAAATGTACTGTGCTGGTGAATGCGACAGTTTTTATAGCTTCTCTGCACACGGCAACCCTGTTCCGGGTCCGTCGCTAACTCACAGTACCTCTGTTCACACACTCCTGGTTTATTCTGTAGGTATGACGCCGGCGCCGAGTGCGGACAAACAACTGGTTCGTCATCTCTAGACGCCCAGAAATACGTCGGCTGGAACGAAAGCGTACTGTGTTGCCGGCTGACCGATCCGGCTGATACGTCAGACGTGTACGCCGAGGCCTGTAGTGAAGAGATCAAGCTGGTGCCTGGTAAGTGTTTGGTAGTGTGTGTGTGTGTGTGTGTGTGTGTGTGTGTGTGTGTGTGTGTGTGTGTGTGTGTGTGTGTGTGTGGTTCAGAGACTTCGGTACCAATGCGAGAGGTCAGGTTCGAATCCATCTCGGGGCAAAGAACTTTTTCCTTCTCGTACGTGACACCGTTCATTCGGGCTGATCGTCGGGGGTTTTCTCCGGGTACTCCGGCTTCCCCTCCCCCTCTGCATTGGAAACCACAAAATTTGAAAATAATAATTCTAAATCAGTTCCGAAACTTAAATTGCTGAGCTAACCCGTCGCACCACGTGATTGTAATATGTTCATGTCTAGTGTGTAGTTCACGTGAGCGTGCGTGTTGGGTTCAGATCGCAGCGCTTTGCGCCAGTTAATTTAAAGAAACTGGGTAAAGAGCATGCACAATAATCAGTTATCATTTTTGTTATTATTGTTGTTGTTGTTGTTCTTGTTATTGTCATTATTAGTATTACCATTGTTATTAGTAGCAGTAGTAGTAGTAGTATTTTGCTATCGTGAATTATTTCAGACGACTACTGTTCATCGAGAAGCGACCAGAGCCAGACCATCCTTCTCTATCCCTTTGAGACGTGCTTCACCTACATTCAGTGCGTGACCGGTCAGAACACTATCTACTTCAACAAATGCTCTAAGAGTGTGGGCTTGTGCATAGACATAGATACAGTTTCATGCAGCCTGCAACCGACCACTACCACCGGTACGTAATGCACGTCCTTGCTCACTATGCTCACTATTCGCTCCACAGAAGAGCGATTAAACTGATTATAGACAAAAGCATGTGCTCACTTAGCACCGATGAAAAATTTAAATCGTTGGGTATCCTGCCCCTACGGAAACAACTCAGACTTAACAAAATGATACTGATGCAAAAAATAAAACTGTCAAAAACCCCCGCATATCTCGCTAGTCTATTCAAGCACTCTCAAGTGCCGTACCGAACACTGAGAAACGATTTCGTGGTGCCGAAGCCTCGTATAGATATTTTCAAAACCTCCCTCTCTTACTCAGGGGCACACGCATGGAATACACTTCCAAAAGACATCAAATCAGCACCCTCGCTTGGATTATTCAAGGCCAAACTAATAAAACATCTGGTGGACAGCTCGTAATGGGCTTGACTATACATGTACTGTAGGATTTTGTATTTCGGGCAAAGAAAATCCCAATACTTATTCACATCACGCGTTTTTTTGTGCTTTTTTTGTTTTAAAACTGTAAAAACATCGCCTCAAGATTTGTTTGCATTGCTCACCTATCACATCCTTTGTTCCCCCCCCCCTTTTTTTTTCTTTTCTTAGTATTGCTTGATTTATGTATGTAATAATAATAATAAATAATAAAAAATGGTATTTCTAGGGCGCATTTCTTTAAATAAAACTCAATGCGCCTATCCCTCACTCACACTCACGCACATCATACAACGATGAACAGACATACACTGGTGAAACTGACTAGTTAAAATAACTGGTGTTAGTAGTTTGTGGCCTCATGCCGCTCAAGCAACAAGGACCAGCATGCGGCTGAGGAAATTACTGATAGGCTTTGCGGAAGAGGAACGTTTTCAGACTGCTCTTGAAAACGGACAGCGTGGGCGCATTTCTCAGATCTGAAGGCAGAGAGTTCCAAACGGCAGGAGCGGCAAAACTGAAAGAGCGCTCACCGAAAGATTTCAGGTTGCGCTTGGGGATTTTGAGAAGCCTCTCGGACGACGACCGGAGGGTTCGCGATGGTATATAGGTGACAAGTGAAGCTGAGAGGTAAGGTGGGAGAGTGCCATCAAAGTGACGAAATGCCAGAACAGATATTTTGTAGTGAAGGCGGAAATGAACTGGTAGCCAATGGAGCTCTCTTAGAAGTGGTGTTACGTGCTCTCGCTTTCGTTTGCCCAGCACTAATAGCATGGTCGTGTGTGTGTGTGTGTGTGTGTGTGTGTGTGTGTGCGCGCGCGTGTGTGTGTGTGTGTGTGTGTGTGTGTGTGTGTGTGTGTGTGTGTGTGTGTGTGTATGCTCTACCTAGTTAGAGCTTACTTTGCTTACTTTGTATATATATCAGTAGCCTAGCAAGGACAAGATGTAAGACAGGTCTGCGTACCTAATCTTTTATCCTTGTAAAATAAAGTTTCGTTCGTTCGTTCGTTCGTTCGTTCGTTCGTTCAACATGTTTTGTCCAATACTTCAGCATAAGTTCTCAGCATCAGTGGCGTCGGAACAGGGGAGGGGGGGGCAGGGGGGCACAGGCCCCCCTTGTGAAAAAAATGGGAGGGGGGGGGGGCGGGTCTGAGGGCCTCTAGGCCCCCCTAGAAATCTGCCCAGCTGAGGGGGGCACTAGCATGTTTGGGCCCCCCTTATAGTCTCTGCAACTCCAACCAGCATGAGAGAGAGAGAGAGAGAGAGAGAGACTCAGATGTGCGTGAATCGCATGTCATAAATAAAGTGTGGGATGCGGCAAGGGGAGGGGGGGGGATAACGGCTGTGGAACCACCGTCCCAGTGCTCCAGTTTTCAGGGAGAGAATGTTATCAGGCCACTGCCTGAAGCAATTATTCGAAGACACTTTCCGTGCACCCCCACCCCCTATCCCATGGTGTGTGTGTGTGTGTGTGTGTGTGTGTGTGTGTGTGTGTGTGTGTGTGTGTGTGTGTGTGTGTGTGTGTGTGTGTGTGCATTTTGGAAAGAGGTAAGTTCCAGAGCAAAGTGTTGGATAATTATGCTGCAGGAATCCAGGTCAGTCAGAGGAGTGCCTGGTTTGACGCGCATAAATGGGCGTGGGTGGGGGTGGGAGGTAAAGAAGGGGAGAGGAAAGAAATTTACTCGAAGACTTTTTCCGTGCCCCCCCCCCCCCCTCCGGCCGTCTTCAGGGAATGGTAGCATTCATTAGCAGGCGGGAGAGAGAGCAAGCTATTTCTCTTCCTCGCCACCCCCATCCTCACTTTTTGTGGCCACACGGAAGGAAGGAAACTCTTACTCAAACTGTCACGTGAAGTTAAGTTTAATGATTAGTTTGTATGTCATTCGCACCTAAATTTTGCTTATAGAAATCCACCCATAAACACGCCGAGAATGCGCCAGATTGCACAGATTTGCAGCTAATTTTTAAAAATTTTCCGGGGACGCATGCCCCCGGAACCAAGACAGCAACCCCCCCCCCCCCCTAGACAGCTCGGCGCTTCGCGCCGTCGATGGCCAGTTGTGCCCCGCCCCCCCCCCCTCCCAGCCCTGAACATCTTCCGACGCCACTGCGTATGCGATGTGTGTGTGTGTGTGTGTGTGTGTGTGTGTGTGTGTGTGTGTGTGTGTGAGAGAGAGAGAGAGAGAGCGAACGAATCTTTTATTTTACAACGGCAAAAAAAGGTGTTGGTCGACAGACCAGTTTTCAACCTTGCCGTTGCTAATACTACACAAGAAATGTTAAAAAAAAAACAAACAAAAAAAAAAAACAACCCCAACAACTTTGGAATGAAAATGAATATGAAAAAGACTTCACACACACACACACACACACACACACACACACACACACACACACACACACACACACACACACACACACACACACACACACACACACAGAGAGAGAGAGAGAGAGAGATGTGTACTTCGAACTGGATGCAAAAAAGCTGTCTTCATGAACATTATTTTTGTTTTGTTTTGTTTTGTTTTGACTTTATGGTCCCTTTCGGAAAATTCGGGCTGCTTCCCCCGGACAGACCCTCACTAATGCTAGAGCCGCCACTTCAAACGCTTGGTCTATCTTCCTCTGTCACACTTCTATAATGACCAACTCTGTACCACGAGTTTCACTACGAAGGAAAAAAAAAAACAAAAAAAAAACTACTCGGTGACAAGGAAAGTGGACAGTTGCGAACAACTTTGAGGTCCCCGTGTTATTTCACAGTGTGCACAGAAGCGGTGGAAACTGTCGCAATCACCAGCACAGTATATTTTCAAGCCTGTTTATGCCTTTATGGATTATTGCCTGCATGAGTTGTCTCCCTTGCCACAACAAGCACGCAGTTTTCGTGGCAGAGCACAAAAGCTGCCACGAAAACTGCATGCTTGCTGCGGGTCTGTGTATGTACTGGGGACACTTCTAGGCCGTGGGCCGCCCTCGGTTTTCGTGTCATAAAATATTTTTGCAATGCAAATGACATTTTCTGGTTTTTATCATCAATAATACACCATAACTAGATAGAAACTGGGAGATCTCAGCTGAAATGTTGCGCACTGGTTTTTAATCGCGGATGAAAGATAATTAGAAAGAGCTTGTAAGGGAGGTAATCGGATTTTACTGAAGAGGCGCCGATTCATTTACTTGATAAATAAATTAATTTTTCGACCAATCAGAAAGAGACTACGCTTGGAAACAAAATGGCTGCCCACGCTTGTACGGGCGACCAACAGTAGTGAAACAGTTTTCTTTCAGCGAGAAAACGATGCAAAGAGTCTCGGAATGTCGCGAAAGGTGGTCTTTGTTCGTCTGCACTCAAGGAGACGTCGCTCGTCATTCTTTGGAAGCCTTTAGTGACCTCAACGTTGACGAGGCAGGGTTTCACAAGAAATGCTACAATCGATTACAGGCATATCATAGTTCAAGGTAAGTTTCTGCAACTTTTGTTCGTGGTGCTTCGGATTAGGTTTGATTTATTAAACTGAATGAGAAGTTCGTGAAAATAGTATGTAATCACAATGATAATATGAGCATTTTTCAGTGATCTTGATAATTACGTTACCCGGACCTCATAATATAGACAGGTCTAGACTTCTTTGTAGTCACGGTCAACTTCAACGTAGCACGATGAATAGCGTATATTTAAAAAAAAAATAAAAAAATTGAGAGTTCCACTACTTCCTAGATCAGTACTAATTGAGTTGTTTGGGGAGGGGATCGGGGAGTATTTCAGCTGTGCCAAGCATCCTGCCTAAGGTCACTATATGCCTGTTGCTGGTACAATATTTTTCAGATGAGGCCAACAAGAGGCAACTTTACCATGGGAGCATGTATCTGAGGGAGCAGGTCATGTCAGTGACATCACCAGCAGTATGGCCTGCTGACAGCAAGGATCTCACAACGGAGCATGCTATGGAGATGGTTCTTGTGGGCTTGTTCAATTTATTGGTGTGGATGTGTGGTACTTCTATTAATGAAGTTTGGCTGGACAAATTTGCTGATGTCAGTGGGACTGTAAAGAGAAAGATTCTTGCCACTGCACAAGACATCTTACATGTAGCTAACAGTGCAGATGAAGCTGAGAGCCAGGTGTGTGATGGTGCTTCAGATTGTGACAGTGACACATCAGAGTATGACAGTGATATCTGAGGTGACAGAAATTACTGGTAAAGCCACAGCATTGGGGGCTAAGGCAACGCCAGTGTAAATTCTGACAGTGACGTCTGAGGTATTAACAATTAAAGCCACAATATCTGAGAGTGTGACAACACCAGTTTAAATTCTCACAGACCAGTCAGATGATGAGACAGGGCATTCAGGTGCTACACCAAGAGACCGTGAAAACAGACCATGCAGTTTTCTGCCTTGTATTGTAAGTAATTATGAGCATTACTGTTTCGTTATGCTGTTCAACTTTATCGTTTTAAATACTAATGGCACTGTACTCAGTCAGGAGTTTTTTTTTTCAGCTTTATTGCATACTGCTGCGTCTCAATCTCCTCATTCCCAATATAATATATTATGATGTTTGTTGCCCATCTTTACAATAAACTTTGTTGAGTGGTGTCATTTTTTACATCTCAGTATTGGTAAGACCAGAGAAATGGTAATTGATTTCAGGGAAAAAAGCCAAGTATGTTGATCCTGTAGATATTAAGGGGGAGGTATTTCAGAGGGTTGACCTATATATTATATACTTGGGGGTGATTATTGACAGCAGACTGAACTGGAATGCTAACACTGATCATGTGATAAAGAAATCTCAATCCAGACTGTACTCCTTGAGGAAATTACACTCTTTTGATGCTAGTGAGAAAACTCTGAACATGTTTTACACACATGTATACATGTCCATTGTACTTTTTGTAGGCAGTGTCCTCTTCTTGGGCTGTGTCTGTTGGGGTAGTCAGATCTCAAAACAGGACAGGGGTAGAGTGGACAAAGTTGTAAAGAAAGCTGAGTCAGTGGTGGGGAAACCCCAGAAGAGGCTTGAAGTGATAATTTATTATAAGAGACTCTTTTGATGCTAGTGAGAAAACTCTGAACATGTTTTACACACATGTACATACATGTCCATTGTACTTTTTGTAGGCAGTGTCCTCTTCTTGGGCTGTGTCTGTTGGGGTAGTCAGATCTCAAAACAGGACAGGGGTAGAGTGGACAAAGTTGTAAAGAAAGCTGAGTCAGTGGTGGGGAAACCCCAGAAGAGGCTTGAAGTGATAATTTATTATAAGAGACTTGAGAAAAAAACATCTCTGTCATGTCCAGTGTCTGACAGTGACACCCCCTGTTCAGCCTCATTGAGGGCCAGAGAAGTACATTCAGTGGGAGAATAATTACTCCTGCAAGCCAAACTTAAAGGCATAGGAGATCTTTCTTGCCTGAAGCTACTAAAGCGTTTAATTGATAATTAGAACTTAGCTTTGATCAGATAACTGTAGGTCTTAGTCTGTTTTCAGAGCGTGCCGTCCACTACCTGTTGCTGCTGTACAGTGTGCTGCTAAAGTGAAATAACCCCTGTTGTGGTTGTGTTCTCAAAGTATTCTAACAGTTTTAGTTCTTTTTATATTATGTTTGAAATTATGAGGCAAGATGACTAGTGCATTGGAAATCCGAATGTATTTCACCAGGTGATGTATGGCGTGGAGGTGTGGAGTGTACGACTATGGCTGAGTGTGTGTGCGCATGTGATATGTGGATGAGCAGATAAGTGTGCAAAGCATGGTTGATTTTATGTGGAGATTTTGTTTTTGTGATGGACTAAATTATTTTGAATTACAGTTTTCTTCTTAATCATGAAATTCATAACAGTATTTCTGCCAGGAGTGTATTTGATGGGTGGGTGTATGAGTGAAGAGTGCGTGGATGCATGGTGTAAATTACATAGGCGTACACCAGTAGATCAGTGCCTATGATGAACTATAGTAGTATCCCCTGAATTGTAGATTTGTTTTTAATAATGTAATTATAATACGTAGCTTCACTATGTAGTATGTATTATGTGTGCAGGTTATTTCACTTTGTGGTGTGTGGCATGGCGGTATGCATGAGAAGAGTGTATGCTATGACTATGGATAAGTCACTTAAGTGTGTGGGTGCATATATATATATATATGTGATGGGTGGACGCGCGTGTGGGTGCATGGCTGATTTCTTCATGGAGATTTTGTTATTGTGTCATAATAGTTGTACTGTGTATTATGTGATCAAGAGCTGTACACGATAAATTTTCCTGAGGGGATTAATAAAGTTCTTATCTTCTTATTATCTCTCTTATATTTTTCCTACCTGCAAGTAACCTTAACTGCCAGATTTGTTTACTAATCATGTATAGTTTATATTGTCATAGGCAAAAGGGACAAGACGGATTGTTTTGAATAGAATAGTGCATCATTTGCAGCCACAAAACATCACAGTATTGATACTTGTTATGAAGGGTCATCACAGACTTGTCCCTCATTTTCTGAAGTAGTGCGCATACTTACGTTTGGGATCTCTTCAGATTTGAAATCAGCGTGAAATTTACATTTAGGGACACTTAAAATTTAGTGATTTGCACAAATTTGAAAAAAAACTCAAAAACTAGGCCTTTTAGAGGCCTCTGGCCCACGGCCTATTCATGCAGGTAATAATCTCTAAACGGAACTGAATGTACTGTGCTGGTGATTGCGACAGTTTTCACCGCTTCTGTGCACACTGTGAAATAACACGGGGACCTCAAAGTTGTTCGCAACTGTCCACTTTCCTTGTCACCGAGTATTTTTTTTTTTCCTTCTTAGCTGTTACTTACCTGGGCTCGGTCTCGGTTAGCCCGACTTGGCCGTCGTCGGAGGGGCCTAGAGTTATCGACAGGCTTGTACTCTGACCGACTACCGACCGTATGCTGCTATGTAGTGACACTTATCCCGACAAATGCAAAAAGCACCAGTGGTGGGGGAGCCGGGATAACCGAACGGCCGGACTGTCAATGCTCGGGTCGTGAGTTCGAATCCTGGTTGGGGCCAAATATTTGTACTGACCTTTTTTTTTCTCTCGTTGCCCCGTCTTTTATAACACTCACACGTGGTGGAAAAGGACGTTAAACTCCTAAACACCCACTTACCCACCCATCCTCCTGTGACGTTTAAAGGAAGCCATTTAGTACCTGTATGTAGACGAATAAAATAACGTTACAGATCCTGACGCTACAACCACCACACCACCCCCGTCAGCTCGCTTCACGTGCACTTCTGTGACCGACTACCGTCCATATAACGACACCTACCCTGACAAGTGTAACAAGTACCAGAGGTGTGTCAATGGGATATCGTATGACTACACATGCCCGGGAGCAGGTCAGGAATTCACATGGGAGAAAGACAATGACCCGACGTGTGCAGAACCTTCAGACAGCACCTATTGTGGGAAACTGCGACTACTTGAGACTACTCCAAGTCCTGGTGCGTTTTCACGTGAGAAGCAATTGAATTGGTTTTAGTCTCGACAAAATGCGTTTATTCTATTTTATATTTGTTGTTTTTTTGTCCAAGTATTTGATAGAAATCCTTTCCATCGATTATAGTATTTTACTTCATTTTACTTGATATTAATCGATATTATAGCATTTTACTTGATATTACTTAGCTATATATATATTTCTTTTTTTTTTGGACGTACATGGCATGCATGTATACATACAATACATATGGGTACATACACGCATGCAAACTTTCATAGATCTACATACATAGCAGAGGACAAAGACTTTACACACATATATACAGAACATTACAAAACATGAAAAGACATCTGTGGTATCCCTTGTCAGAATAAGCAAGACTCGGCACTAAAAGGTCTTATCTACTGTGACTGATAGGTAAAAAAGGGGGTGGCCTGGGGGTCAGAGACGGCAATTCAATTTCTTCTGATTGTGTTTAAGTGACCTTTTTGCAGATAAGGTGTCCACTGAGTGCGAAACAGGCTCATTTTACCATCAATTTTATGAATTTATTTTTCCACAATGTAACGTTGTTACACAGTCCCGGTAAAAGATAACATATTTGGCAAGATTTCACTGAATTTATATTATTGCTTCACATTTTTACAACTGTTTCCCCGCATAACATTGCATTTCTAAGAACCTGATTATTAAAGAAAATGCTCTTCCGTATGGATATTTCTGCAGACTGCTTTCCTTGAGTATTCCCAAAAAGGCCCAGATTAGAAATACGTCCTTCACAGTGCTCATCAGCGTTCTGAACACTCCCAGGGTCCTCCAACAGGAAGAGACAATTGTGTCTGCTCTTTTGTGCTGATGGTCTCATCCTGTGTCCTTCCAGGAACGGGCAGCACAGAGGCCCAGTCAACAACTACAGTGGTGACCACAACTATCGGTCCATTCGAGTGTGGAGGCAACAATCCTGATTATATTCCACGAGCTGATACCTACCCGGACAATTGCGGACATTACTATTGGTGTTATGGACCTGGACAATATGCTGATTACTCTTGCCAAGGCGACTCACAGTTCGCATACGGAAGTTCTGCTTGCGTCAGTCCAGGCAGTGGCAACAGTTACTGTGAACAGAGAGCCGCAGCTGAATCGGGTTCCTCGACAACGACAGATACTCCTTCAGTTTGATTCCACCCAGCCAGTTTGATTCCCCCAAAACTACACCGATAGACCCCCGGGCATCCTAACACCTCTGATGCAGCGACTGAAGCGAGAGAGCCGTGAACAGCGCAGATCGAACTCCAGACTCTGACTGTTGACACGCTACAAAAGTCAGTGTGGAAGAAATGGGGCCTGAAACTACTTAAAACGTTACTGTAATGTTAAGAAATGGGGCCTGAAACGACTTAAAACGTTACTGTAATGTTAAGAAATGGGGCCTGAAACGACTTAAAACGTTACTGTAATGTAAAAAAAAGGCGGGCTGAAACGATTTAAAACGTTACTGTAATGTTAAGAAATGGGGCCTGAAACGACCTAAAACGTTACTTGTAATGTAAAGAAATGGGGCTTGAAAAGTTTAAAACGGTGCTATAATGTAAAGAAATGGGGCATGAAACGACTTAAAACGTTACTGTAATGTTAAGAAATGGGGCCTGAAACTACTTAAAACGTTACTGTAATGTTAAGAAATGGGGCATGAAACGACTTAAAACGGTACTATTATGTAAAGAAATGGGGCCTGAAACGACTTAAAGCGTTACTGTAACATAAAAAAAGGCGGACTGAAACGATTTAAAACGTTACTGTAATGTTAAGAAATGGGGCCTGAAACGACTTAAAACGTTACTGTAACATAAAAAAAGGCGGACTGAAACGATTTAAAACGTAATGGGGCCTGAAACGACTTAAAACGTTACTGTAATGTAAAAAAAAAAAAAGCGGGCTAAAACGAGTTAAAACGTTCCTGTAATGTTAAGAAATGGGGCCTGAAACGACTTAAAACGTTACTTGTAATGTAGAGAAATGGGGCTTGAAAAGTTTAAAACGGTGCTATAATGTAAAGAAATGGAGGATGAAACGACTTGAAACGTTACTGTAATGTAAAGAAATGGGGCATGAAACGACTTAAAACGGTACTATAATGTATAGAAATGAGGCGTGAAACGACTTAAAACATTACTGCAATGTAAAGAAACGGGGTGTGAAACGACTTAAAAAGTTAATGTAAAGATATGTGCATGCGCATATTTCAGGCATGTGACTGTACCTTATATTATTATTATTATTATTATTATTATCATTATTATCTTGTGCGGCATTAAGCCCTAACTAACTAACTAAGTAACTATTATTACTATTATTATTATTATCATCATCATTATTATCTTGTGCGGCATTAAGCCCTGACTAACTAACTAACTAAGTAACTATTATTATTATTATCATTATAATTATCTTGTGCGGCGTTAAGCCCTAACTAACTAACTAACTAACTAACTAACTAACTAACTAACTAACTAACTAACTAACTATTATTATTATATTGTGCGGCGTTAAGCCCTAACTACTATTATTATTATTATCTTGTGCGGCGTTAAGCCCTAACTAACTAACTAACTAACTAATTAACTAATTAATTAACTAACTAACTAACTAACTATTATTATTATATTGTGCGACGTTAAGCCCTAACTAACTATTATTATTATATTGTGCGGCGTTAAGCCCTAACTAACTATTATTATTATCTTGTGCGGCGTTAAGCCCTAACTAACTATTATTATTATATTGTGCGGCGTTAAGCCCTAACTAACTATTATTATCATTATCATCATTATTATCTTGTGCGGTGTTAAGCCCTAATAATAACTAACTAATTATTATTATTATCATTATTATGTTAGAGCAGTCGTCGTCAAAACTTTTGAATCCGTCAAAGTAGCACCGGAAAAACTCATGCCATCATTGAGTAACACCCGTGATTAAAGGCAGACACATCAATACAACAGCCCTTGCATAGTCCATGGCCAGTTTGGTTTCCGTGCAAAAGTCCAAAGTAAACGTAGACAACTAGTAGTTACCCGGTGTCTATAGTAACCGGTGTTCTGGGATGGGCCGCCTCTGAAAATCATGACACATCAGCGTAAAATGTTTGAAATCAGGTCATGTTCACACACAGTGGTAATCAGCACCGGACACGCGAGCAGTCATGTTATAAATCATTGATATGCAGACTTCAACATAAGTCAAGGACCACATGCAAACACAAACAAATTCCTGGAAGATGTCCGTGCAGCACATGGTGGTTTTTCAGCTTCAGCAAGCTTTGCAGGATGCATTGTTAACCCTTTAACACTTTCACAGCAAAAAAATTTTGAAAGATTCCTTGATCTCTATTTTTAGTGAATTCTTAAAAATTAGACCTGTCTGTCAAGGTGGTCCTTGACTTATGTTGAAGTCGGTATATCACTGACCATCCTGACCATATGTGGTCCAGGGGTCGTGTCCCTTCACTGAGAGGCAAGTTCTCCGGCTGTCACCTATTCGCGGTGGATGGTACCCATTCGCCCACTGAACCTGCAGGCACCTGTCTGATTGTGGTGTTGATGTGTTGTGTGTTTTGTGAAGGTGTACTGCTTTGTTTGTACGTGATCGCATTGTTCTAATGTTTTTTCTTTTCCTTGTAAAGCGCTGTGAGCTCTCTGCGAGAAAGAGCGCTATATAAGTATCAATTATTATTATTATTATTATTATCACTGTTGCCTGTTTAAACGGGTTAATTCCACGTCTGCTAGGCCAGCTTATGGTTTGCAGCAGTTTCGCTCGTGAGTGTGCGTGTGTATGCTCGAAATACTCTATCTTGATGATAAACATACGGTCAGAGATCCTTTTCCTTTCAGGCTGCAGCCCTTTGGAAATCAACTTCCTAAATCGCTTAGACACACAGAGTCCAATGCCAGTTTCAAATGCTGTCTGAAAACCCACCTATTTGAAACTGATAACTGATCTACCCTGCCCTTCCACACCATGTCAGCCTGCTTGTTGAGAGTTATTGTTTAAATGTTCCCTGTGTGTCTGTGCATGTGTATGAAAGCTGTTTATTGTGCGGTGTATGTGGTTATGATGTACGGCGCTTAGAGTCTGTGTCATTTACATGTATAGGCGCCTTATAAGTCTTCTTTAGTAGTAGTAGTAGTAGTAGCAGCAGTAGTAGTAGTAGTACAACTCTTAACTCATTCAATACGGGCCAATTTTTTATCAGCCATCCCCTGTAGAGGGGCCGATTTGTAAGGTTCAGAAAAAAAGAAAAAAAAACCCCAAGATACAGAGGCTTGAAGCTACTTACTTCCCCGTACTCGACCTACTATTTGAAAACACAAAGAAACCACTGTGCATGTCCCAGTGTCCCATGACACGAAATTCTATCTCCTCACTTTACAGTGCGCGTCCTGTAATTATGGTTTACCATGACATCAGCCTTCTCCCGTCTCTGTTAGGGGTTTATTTCATTCTTGTCAAAAGCCTGCTCCCCAGTTGCAATATAAGTTTTACACAATCATTTCGGTGTTTTGTGGTGTGTGTGTGTGTGTGTGTGTGTGTGTGTGTGTGCCGCGGTGTGTGTGTGCCGCTGTGTGTGTGTGTGTGTGTGTGTGTGTGTGTGTGTGTGTGTGTGTGTGTGTGTGTGTGTGAGAGAGAGAGAGAGAGAGACAGAGAGAGAGAGAGGGGGGGGGGGTTGGGGGTTTAACGTCCTGTTCCACCGCATAGGGTGATATCAAAGACGGGGCAACGATGAAAAAGCCAGCACAAATATTTGGCCCCAGCCGGGATCGAACTCACGACCCGAGCATTAGAAGTCCAACGGAGAGAGAGAGAGAGAGCGGAAATTATGTACTTTAACCTTGTTTTACACTGTTTTAATGATTTTATTGTTTCATTTTATGCCATGTTTTGCACAGAGTGCTGAAATGCGTGCGTGTCAGTTTTCGCCTTTTATCTGTGCACTAATGTAAAATTATACGTGTATAGCCCGGTCGGTAAGGGAATATTTGTGCTGGGTTTTTCCACGTTGCCACCCGTATATCCCCCGCATGTGCTGGACCTTAAACCCCCAAACACCCACCCATCCTTATACGCGAATAGCGAAGCAAGTCAGGTTGTTAATGCGTTTTTCCTGGAAACCAAATAACGCATGTTATACTACCCCGTCTCATTTATAACTAGAAGTTGTAGCCTCACACACGCGAAGCTTACAAGTTACTGGGGAGCCTGGGTGGCCGAATGGTAGAGCGTTGGACCTCTAATGCTCGGGTCGTGAGTTCGTATCCCGGCTGGGGCCAAATATTTGTGCTGGCTGTTTCATCGTTGCTCCGTCTTTGATATCACCCGTATGTGGTGGAAAAGGACGTTAAACTCACAAACACCTCACCCAAACACCCCCGCGAAGCCTGACTTCTAAGGAAGCTGACAGATTTCTGGAGGACAGTCGCCACGTCAGTCTGGAGCTTGGGCAGAATCTACGGCGGGGAAAAATACAATGCTTCCCTGACTAGGTGCACAGATGCCAGGAATCAGAGGGCGAAAAGGTGTGTGAGAGACTACTGTAATTGCGACACACAGAAAGATATCCCTGTTCCTGGTCCGTCGCTTCTCTAGGGCCCTGCGACGACGCCCATATCGGGCTAGGGTGGCTGGGTGTTTGGGGGTTTAACGTCCTTTTCCACCACATAGGGTGATATCAAAGACGGGGCAACGATGAAAAAGCCAGCACAATTGGCCCCAGCCGGGATCGAACTCACGACCCGAGCATCTCGGGCTAACCGAGACCGAGCTAATTAAATGATACCTAAGAAGGAACAAAATAAAATACTCTGTGACAAGGAAAGTGGACAGTTGCGAACAACTTTGAGGACCCCGTGTTATTTCACAGTGTGCACAGAAGCGGTGAAAACTGTCGTATTCACCAGCACAGTACATTTTCAGCCTGTTTCGAGATTATTGCCTGCATGAGTTATCCCCCGTGCATACACAGACCCGCAGCATGTATGCATTTTTCGTGGCAGCTATGTGCATAAAATGCGTACCTGTTGCTGCAAGGGAGGCAACTCATGCAGGAAATAATTTTGAAACAGGCTATAAATGTACTGTGCTGGTGAATGCGACAGTTTTCACCGCTTCTGTGCACACTGTGAAATAACACGGTCCTTAAAGTTGTTCGCAACTGTCCACTTTCCTTGTCACCGAGTAAGCTTATTTTGATTTTGTTTTTCTTCTTAGGCATTACTTAGCGATTAAATAACTTTTTAACGGCGTAAAATCACAGGGTGAATTTTCATGCAGATTTTCACTCGTATTCGACTCCTAAGCTCTTCTCAAGCATTCTAGCTCAAATTTGAACATTTTCAAGCAAAAGTGGATTCAACTCAGATTTTCAAATTCAAAGCACACTCACCGCTTATTGTTACCGATATCCCCTTTGAGGTCTCCGAACTTCACACAAGCTCCGCCGACCTTCATCTTCACCCGTTCGCGGCTTCTCAGAAGATCGGATGTCAAAATTGAGCAAGAATGCTTGAGAGGAGCTTAGGAATCGAATACGAGTGAAAATCTGCATGAAACTTAACCCTGTGATTTTACGCCGTTAAAAAGTGATTTAACCTACTTAGCTCGGCTCGGTCTCGGTTAGCCCGATTTGGGCGTTGTCGCAGGGACTAGTTAAGCGACGGACCCTGGAACAGGGATGTGTGAGAGACTACTGTAATTGCGACATGCAGAAAGACAACTAGAAAACGTGCAATTAGAAGTGCGTGACAAAGGGAGACAACCGTCTTGGCATAACCATATCAACGGCGATCTCCGTCCTTTCTGGCCGAAGACCAAGTCAAGTCTTGAAAGAGGGATCACTCCGTGTCAGTTCTCTTGTTTATCTGCCTGAACATCGAACATTACCGCGTTATTGAATATGAATATTGGGAAAAGCTACTTGAACGTAACATGTATTTTACTTGATGCACTATTGAGTCTGATGAGTCTGATGTATGCAGCAATGCCTTGTTTGTCTCGAAATACCAAAAAGACGAAGAAAAAAAAAATGAGAAAGAACAATCAAACAAATATTTGCAAATACAGCATCATTTGCAATATTTTACATCAGAGTATGGCGTCCTTGGCACCATCATACACCGCTTCTGAATAAAGATTCTCTCTGAGAGAAGAGGTGAGTGAGTGGTTGGGGGTTGGGGAGTTTAACAAGATGGAACCAGCTGTAATGAATGTGTTTTAAACTAATTTTAGTCAGCAGGACTTTCTAATAGACCTCAGAGAAGTTGTTATAGGCTCTACTGCCCTCTCTGCCCCCCCCCACCCCCACAGCCTACAACCCAACCCCCCCCCCCTTTTTTCCCCCTTCTTTCCTTTGTGGACGTGGGTGTGTTAGTATCTGTGGGGGTGTATGCAGTCTTACATGTCATGCATACTTGCATACAGACACATTTATATATGATACAAATTTACTTTTTCAGGTGCACCTCCTTTCAAGTGTATATTCTTCATCTCACTTATGTTATGTCTTGTGATTACTGTATTGTCACTGTATGAAAGGGGAGCCGGGGTGGCCGAATGGTAGAGCATTGGACTCTCAATGCTCGGGTCGTGAGTTCGAATCCCGCCGGCTGGGGCCAAATGTTTGTGCTGGCCTATTTTTTCTCGTTGCCCCGTCTTTGATATCACCCTTATGTGGTAGAAAAAAAGGACGTTAAACTCTCAAACACCCACCCCACTCACTGTATGAAAAGAGAACCCCTGAAACACAGAATTAAAAAAAATAGTCAGCAGGGCTGTTGCCATAGGCAATTCCTATAAAACTGCCGTTCACAAAGCTCTAAGGCTGTTCACAAAATGAAGAGTTGTTCCTGTTGCCGACCGACCGTTTTCGGTTGCGGCTTCTAGAGAAATATGAGTGACTTTCTTTGACCTAACGCTTCCAAACCTGGACCCGAATGTAAAAGTTGATGGTAATTTAACCCACGGCTACGGGCCTAACCCAGACTAGGACAAAAGAAACAACAACCAAAAAAAAAAAACAACAACAAAAAACAACAACCCCAACACAAAATTATATTTTAAAAAAGGAGGCGAGGAAAGGAAGGAATAAATCCTTCTATAACGGCTTAGGCATCTTGCTGGACTGGACTCGCTTCCTGATTTAAAAAACAAAGAAACAAACAAAAACCAACAACAACAACAACAAAACCCAGAAAATTTAACCCTGGAGCTAGTTTAGTTCGAGTTTAGACTCTAACCCGGGGCTAAAACTCCTAACCTCGACTTCTACATGCGGAGCCTGTACTACACGTCAATACAATCAAGTCGCTAAAAATAACCGCCGGTCACCGCTCTCTAGTTGGTGTTCAGTCCCCAACCCCAATAGCGCTGTCTGCTCAGTACCCATCTCCGTACGTAGCGAAACATATACGCTAACTCGAGTATTGTGTAACCGCAATGGTTTCAGATGTAACCAGAGTGATTCTGATGCACGGATTAAGCACACATTCCATGAAAAGATTTCCACTCACTGTTGTATGCCCGACTGTCATACGTACTGAAACATAAAGAGTTCGGTATTCAGTTCTTCCTGTTCTTGTTGTACAGGTTTTTTTTCACCCTCTTCCTGAACACAGAATGCCAAGTTTAGGGGGTGGGGGGGGGGGGGGAGAGGGAGGAGGGAGCCCTAAAGATCTGCCCGACCCATCTAAAAACAACACGCTGAGGGGGCAAGTTACCCCCCCCCCTCCCCCCCCCCCCCGATCTTCACCGCCTATGGGTCAAGTTGTGTCTGTAGTCTTGCACAAACTTTTCTTACATAAAAAAGGCATGCATACACAGATTCGGGGGAAGAGAACAGTAGTAATGCACTGTGAACTGGACCAAAGACGGGACAACGAGAATGTTTTACGGAGTGTATGAGCCGCATGTACACTGTACATGTATCAACTCACACGTTTCAAGCTTCAGTGATTTCACAGAGCATTACCGCCTCGGTGTCTAGTAACCGGTGTTCTGGGATGGGCCGCCTGCGTAAAATGTTTGAATCCAGGAAGTCATGTTCACACACAATGGTAATCACCACCTGACACGCGAGCAACAGGTCATGTTATAAATCATTGATATATAACAAGGCGGACTTGTCCAATGGCATACAAAGCACACACCTCCTAGATCTAGGGAGCGCTCTCAGCTTTACTTACTTCCCCTACTTTCAAATTGACCTGATTGAGCGCATGTTTTCGGCTTTAGTAACGCCTTTGTTCCTATTATATATATATATATATATATATATATATCACTGTTGCCTGTTTTAACGGCCTAATTCCATGTTTGCCAGGCCAGCTTATGTTTTGCAACAGTTTCGCGCGTGAATGTGCGTCTGTTAATCAGTTAGACAAAATTCAAAAAGTGATGAATTGTGCCGCCCGTCTTATCTTAAAAAAAACAAACAAACAAAAAACGCCAACATGTCTCTCCTGTCCTATCTGATCTGCACTGGCTGTCCATCCAAAACAGAATTCACGACAAACTTGCCACTCTCTGCTACAACATTATCTCAGGTTCTGCTCCCTCCTATCTGTCCGCTCTAACTGATTCAGCTCTACACACCATCCCGCAACCTCCGTTCTTCCTCCGATACCCGTCTTCTCCGTATTCCCATCCGTCGGAAAAAGTTTCAAGGCCAGCGTGCGTTTTCATACATTGGTCCTGTAATCTGGAACGGCCTCCCCTCTCACATCCGTCCTGCTCAGTCGTTAGCAGTTTTTGAGTCTCACCTTAAAACACATCTTTTCTCCATGCAGTAGCACCAACCCCCCATAAAACAGCGCATAAATTGATTGCAGTAAGAGGTCGACAGAGAGAGAGAGAGGGGGTGGGGTGGGTGTTTGGGAGTTTAACGTCCTTTTCCACCACGTATGGGTGATATCAAAGACGGGGCAACGAGAAAAAGCCAGCACAAAATTAGTATTTGTGGCCCTAGCCAGGATTGAGAGAGAGAGAGAGAGAGAGAGAGAGAGAGAGAGAGAGAGAGAGAGAGAGAGAGATGAAATGAAATGAAACTTTATTTGTCAACGGTAAAAGAGAGAGAGAGAGAGAGAGAGAGAGAGAGTGAGAGAGAGAGAGAGAGAGAGAGAGTGCATAGTTTGGAGCAAGTTAAATACCACTTAATCCGTTCTAATCCCCTAATCCTCCCAGTGTACCAGATACAGGACAGGATCTGTTCCACGCAAATGAAGTCAGCATTTAAAATGTTTGTTCCGACTATACTGTCTCAGTAACGGAGCAAAAAAGGCAGGTACAAGTCAGCTTGACATTTCAGAGCAAGAAGGATCTGGATTAAGTTACATGTACTAACTCTATTCGTATAGTCTGAGCTCAGATGAGTATACTGCATGGTTCGCGCTATTCCCTGGAAAGGATTGTGACTGTGCATGCGGCATACCGGATACAAACTCAATTTGCCACAGTGAAATAGGCACAGTTTGGGGACATTTTCCGTCCGATCAGTCGTGTAAGCAGCACTGTCTCCCCCTACCCGGTTCCGCCACCCCGCGCTGACTACGCGAAGGTTAAAGAAAAAGTCAGTTAACATCAGCGGCCTGACAGGACCGCAAAGGCCGAACGGGTAATGGCTAACAGAGGAGAGCCTGGATTCGAAACAGACAGCAGGCGTACCTGGAGCCAGAGTCACCATGACAACCCAGCATTCCAGGCAGACGAGGGTGATTTTCTGGATGTTGAGAATCTTTCCCGTTCCTGGTCCATTGATTCCTCAGTACTGTCCGTCACCAATAACTCGGATTCGTCAAACTCCTCTGGTGGGTACAACGTCACGTGTGTTCACGTTATCGTAGATGTCAATGACGATGACTATAACGACAATGATGATGATATTGTTGTTGTTGTTGTTAAGGAGGAGGGGGAGGCGGAGGGCGACGATGATGATAATATCGATGATGATAACGACGGGTGATGTTGGTGTCACTGACCATCATGTTGCGCATAGATATTACAGTTTATTAAAAGTACACGCATCAGAACAGTATAACTTCATGTCAGTTCTGAAGATGTGTTAGGAAAAGCGAAACAGACCCTGATAAGGGTGTTAAGGTTTTCACTAATACCTTCAGGATCAGGGAGTTAAAAAAAGAGAAAAAAATAATGAAAGACACCGATAAAAATATCAATAATTAAATGTTGAATTCGTGGTGCACCTACTAACACATAAGCTTATACCTTAATTTACCATTGCATCCATCCGCACCAAAGGTTGCGAGTGTGACACCACCGAGAGTTAGACACCTATAATTTTGTACTAGTACAGCAGATCCACACCAGATTTCTGTTCAAATTCTGTGAAGGCGCACCGAGCATAAAAGTCATTTGAGAACGCAGCGCGGCCTGCCTAAGGATATTAAATACATTTTTAATTACCCCCGTCTCCCACCGTGTGTGTGTGTGTGTGTGTGTGTGTGTGTGTGTGTGTGTGTGTGTGTGTGAGAGAGAGAGAGAGAGAGAGAGAGAGAGAGACACACACACACACACACACACACACACACACACACACACACACACACACACATACAGAGAGAGAGAGAGAGAGAGAGAGAGAGAGAGAGAGAGAGAGAGTTGCCTTTTGACACATAATTAAACATGCACAAAAAAGTGTTCCTGTCAGATGATGTACTACTGCGCCATTGAGCTCTGCAGTCAACAAGTTAGAGCTCTCTTATCTTTCTTGTCCTTTATACGCAAAGTACTTTGTGTCTGACATTAAAGGAATGCAATTTCATCAATAAGCCACAGACTATGCAAACTGCACAGTCAACTGTGTCACAGTTACAGAGTTTTCTGCGTTCCTGAAACCCTTAGTAAAGCCATCGGCAGCCTGATTTCACAGGTCAGTTTGCGTTTTGGCTGAGCGAAAAATATTGCGGTGGCTAGTCTTCTCGTGCAGCACACAACACCCGCTACACGCTGTACATAGCGATGTGTCTCGCTCACTGACCAAATGCACAATGAAGTCACTGCAAACTCACGCCCTGATTTTGTAAGGGCCTCCGAAGCGCTTAAAACTTCGCAACTACGACAGAATTGCCTGCATTATGCACAGTAGCAGGAGTCGCAGTTGAAACAACAACAACAACAACAAAACCAAAACAACAACGCAATGTTTGCGACTGTTTGTTAAGATTCCAGACCTTTGTGGTATGGCCGATCATATCACACATATATTTTGGCTCCTATCTTAACATGTGTCTTAATGGTGTCATCAGTGCTGCTGTCATCGTAAGCAGTTCAGATCGACCCACATGCTTTGAAAAGTTCACTAGTATCCCTTTAACAGTGACTAATAATATCATTCATTTTATTCGACGCTTTCCTCCCCTTTCTCTCACCCCTAGGCGAGTTAGATGCCACCCGGCCTGACCTTTCCGTGGACAGCCCAAGCCCTGGTAAAGATCACGTCCAGCAGGAAACTAAACACTATGAGAGCAACGGTGGGATTCAAAGCAACAAGTTTTCATCAGTACCTGACGAACTTCGTATTGGACTGGCTGTTGGAACACTTGCTGAAATGAAGGAAAAGCACCCCCAGCCGACGGCCGACTACCATGTACGTCCCCGACAACCCGAGCCTTGTCGTACAGGCATGCCTGAAAGATCAGTTACTGCAGCAAAGTGTCCTCAACCGCAATTGAAAGGCGCGCAAGGTGACTCTCTCTCTCTCTCTCTCTTGTTTGTATGAGTGGCATGTGTTTTTATATTTTGTCTTTTACTTTTTTATGCCTATTGTGTGGTATGTAAGTAGTTTGTGTTTCAAGGTCTGGTTTGAAACCTTGGCCTCTGTGCCTCTAACCTCTACCTTGTAAAACAAGGTCGATCCCTCTCTGTCTGTCTGTCTCTGTCTGCCTGTCTGTCTGTCTCTGTCTCTGTCTCTCTCTCTCTCTCTCTCTCTCTCACACACACACACACACACACACACACACACACACACACACACACACACACACACACACACACACACACACACACACACTCCCGCCACAGAGAGAGAGAGAGAGAGAGAGAGAGAGAGAGAACCTTGTATCAGCCGAGACCACAGTAATAATCCAGCCAGTTTGAAAATAGCTGGCTTGTTTCAGCGGAATAACTTGAGGGTTCCCTAACCGTCGTTTCCGTCTCTCTTCTTTCTATGATTTATTATCATAATTATTCTGGATCTTGCGCCTTCCACGAGTCTTCTCTGCTGCTTTTATCATTTGTTTATGCCTTCCGTTTTATGTCTTCATTTTAGGTTTTTTCTTTAATTTGTTGAAGGTGTTTCGGGCTGGTGTTTTGATAGAGATGTATAACAAACAGCCCGGCCTCACTGCGTGTGTTAGTTTTTATTTTTCCTTCATTTTTCCTCTCTCACTCTTTTTTAAAAAAAAATATTATTTTTTTAGTCGAATAAAAAAATGTTGCATTTTGAAGGTGTTTTGGTTGCATAGCTGGGCCCGTATGTAAAAGTCGGGGTTAATTTAACCCACGGCTACGGGCCTAACCCAGACTAGGACAAAAGAAACACAAACGCAAAATTAAATACAAAAGGAAGCGAAGAAAGGAAGAAAAAAATCCTACAATGGCTTAGGCACCTTGCCGGAATGGTCCCGCTTCTTGATTTAAAACAAAACAAAACAAAACAAAAAAAAAAAAAAAAAAAACAACAGAAAATTTAACCCTAGAGCTAGTTTAGTTCGAGGTTAGACTCTAACCCGGGGATAAAAGCCCTAACCTCGACTATTACATACGGGCCTGATCTACAGTTATGTCAGCAGCTGATCGTCCGGCATCACTGATGAGGGATCCAGTCAGTTGAATTATTTTTTCGAAGTACATTCGAAAGTGTCGGTCGTATTACAGATAGTACTTTTGTAGCTCTTGTGCGGCGATTGGATTTCCAAGTGAACGCATCCTCGAGGTGTATCTTCAGTACACTAAGAGTTTTTTTTTTTTTTTAATTGTACTCTCATCACTCGCTCGATGTGTGTGTGTGTGTGTGTGTGTGTGTGTGTGTGTGTGTGTAAAGGGGGGGGGGGGCTTTGTCAGTGACCTGTTGTACAAGCGCAGTCGTGCATGGTCTGCTAGGGGAAGTGTCAAGATACTAGTATTCCCCCATTGTGTTGCTGACGGGTATTTCGCCGAAATGGCAATCGATGTGCGAAATTGGTTGGGTATTGTCTGTGTTACAAAATGCGTTGTGTGTTTGGAGTAGGGGTGTCAGCCTGTCCTATCGGTTTAAGCCCTCCGTTTGTCTGTAGGCTGTAGTCATTGATTTTCACCAATCACACAGTCAAAATTTCTCTTGCTCTTCGAATAATTTCCGATTTCATTCCGCTTGTGGATTTGAAGTGGGCTTTCAAATAGTGTTTTAACAGTTCTTGCTCTCAAACGACTCAAACGCACTGAGCTCAGCGGCCATTTTGGGAAAGAACGCCCCAGCCTTCCAGGGGCGCAACTGTTACCGAACATCCGGTTTTCTAGTGAACAGTGCTATATAGATAGAACCTTAGGGCTTGTAGAGAGAGAGAGAAAAAAAGTTGTGCAATACGTCGGGGCAACACTTCAGGAAGTTTGTTTGAAGTTCTGTTCACTCCTTTGATATCTGTCATAACCGGCTACTTTGTGGGGAGCCGGGGTGGCCGAATGGTAGAGCGTTGGACTTCTAATGCTCGGGTCGTGAGTTCGTATCCCGGCTGGGGCCAAATATGTGTGCTGGCTTTTTCATCGTTGCCCCGTCTTTGATATCACCCGTATGTGGTGGAAACGGACGTTAAACTGCCAAACACCCACCCACCCACCTGTGACTTGCAACACTCAAAGTGCACATAAAGAGGTTGTAACTACCGCACCAGTAAGATCTTGAGTCAGCATAATGATAATATTAAAATAATCAATCACATTTATACAGGGCAATTTTCGAAATACATCAACTCATCGCGCAATTCACGCCACACTCATACGCACGTAGAACACATCCTAAAACAGCAAGCACCACGGTTTCATGAATCAGTACTGAAAAGACAAATTGAAACAGGTGGGTTTTAAAGCTGTGATTTGGAATAGGTTGCTGTCTCACACTAGCAGGCAGTGAGTTTCAGGACGTTTGTTTGAGCTGTTCTACGTTTTCCTCAAAGTGCTTGGTGTCTTTAACTGAATATCCCGTCTGGGGCCAAATATTTGTGACTAGCAGAGTACCCGGCTTCGCTCGGGTATACACGTATACCAGTTTACTTGTTACTTGTCTAGGCTCATGGCAAATTTGGTGGCAATCGGCTGACTCGTTTGGACACCAACCCCTGACACACAGACACACACGCACACACACACACACACAGACGCTAGCCGCTTATTATGTTTCAAACACTATTTGTGGCAAAAGTAAATTCAGAATTAATTTCACCAAACTTGATAGACTTTATTTTGTTTTTGTTTCTTTATCCTATGGTCTCCCCCCAAGTGTCCCTCTCGGCTCATGGCAAATTTGGTGACAATCGGCTGACTCGTTTGGACGCCAACCCCTGACACACAGACACAGACACACACAGACGCTAGCCGCATATTATATAGATGGCATTTTCGTCGTTGCCCCGTCTTTGATATCACCCGTACGTGTTGGAAAAGGACGTTAAACCTCCACCCACCCACCCAACCACCCACCCACCCACTAACCCACCCTTGGTGTCTTTAACACGAATGTGCAGCTTAAGAACACTGGATGTACCCGTTGTACAGTTTATCATATCTTGGCAACAATGGCCTGTAGAGGGCTATACTATTGCGTGTGTCTAAGTGGTTTCACTGATGTAAATACAAGCAGTTCAGATCTGTCATATTTGAAATGGTAGGTTATGCCCCCTTAAAGGTGACTAATTTGATTAATTTCACGAATTTCTTGGACGCTTTCTGCATCTTTCTCCTCGTAGGCGAATCACACGCCGACCAGTACCTTTCGGTTTCCAACCCAAGCACTTCTAGCGGTGACACCCAACATGACAATCACCGCGCGAGCAATGACTATCAACAAGACTCCAGTGAAACACGAACAGAACAGCCAAGTCATCCAGTAAACCCAGAAATCCGTGAACGTGAAGATCGGATACTTAATAAACAAGACAGAAGAAGAGATCCACGCAATGTTGACCACTGCCAAACACCAGCGCTGTCAGCAGGGCGCGATCGGTCTGTTACTACGCCCAGACCCAGAGGTGAAAACAACAAAAGAAACTCTATGCCGACGGGTGTAGATAAGGGACTGGAAGAGAGAGGTGAGTTTCTGGCTTACTAAGATTTTTTTTTCATTCTTTGTGAATATTTCTCTTTTTTTTTTTTTAAATAGATTTTTCCATATTGTTTTCTTTATATTTCTGTAGTTTAGCTTTGGTACTGGTGCCAAGACATTTTACCGTTGGGAAAAGTTGGCATTAATTGATATGCTCTGTTGACTTGTTTTGCGTTAGGCCTGTTTTCTGTTGACCTGTTTTGCGTTAGGCCTGTTTTCTGTTGACCTGTTTTGCGTTAGGCCTGTTTTCTGCTGACATGTTTTGCGTTAAGCACATTAGCTGTTGACTTGTTTTGCGTTAGGCCTGTTTGCTGTTGACTTGTTTTTTTTCGCTGTGTCCATTACCGTGTGCCCCTCCCTATTTTTACCGCACGGAAACCACATCGTTTTCAGGGGACAACTTAGGATTTTCTCATCAAGACGATCTGACGGGGCAGCCACCTCAGGAACAGTTGTACCACTGGCAGGCTCCCAATGGTCTACCGACACGTTATCACCCTCAAGGGTAAGGCCTGCGCTAACTCAGCAAATTAAATACCAGAGATAAAACAAAACAAAACAAAAACAGGGCGGTGAGGTCTGTGTACATCGCACTACCCGCAAAACTCATGCCATCATGACCAGTGACACCCATCCCCTCGTCAGCACATTTTAAAGCACAGCAGAGTAGTTTTAGTGCTCGGCTTGTGGCTGTCAAGTGTAGCACCGAACGATTCAGACGTTGTTTTGTACCAACAGCCATACGCCTGCACAACAAATCTGTATAATCAGTAGGAGATCGTGTTTTTGCTGTATCGCTCCCTAGCTCTGTGTGTGTGTGTGTGTGTGTGTGTGTGTGTGTGTGTGTGTGTGTGTGTGTGTGTGTGTGTGTGTGTGTGTGTGTGTGTGTTTAAGACTTATGTACTGCACAACTCTATCCATCTGTAAATACTACCCCCTCCCCCCCCCCCAGCTCATTTTACCGTGATCCCAGCTGTATTTTATGAAAGTGATGTGTGTGTGTGTGTGTGTGTGTGTGTGTGTGTGTGTGTGTGTGTGTGTGTGTGTGTGTGTGTAATTGTAGAGCGCTCTGAGCCAGCATCTGCTGGGATACTGCGCTATATAAAAGCAATTTATTATTATTATTATTATTACTGCTATGTGAGTTTTTGTTGTTGTTATTGTTGTTGTTGTTGTTGGTGGTGGTGGTGGTGGTGGTGGTGTGTGAGTCCACAAGACTTTCATTCGTGTATGTGTGAGTAAGTTTTATTTATGAGTGTGCGAGTGTTTGTGAGTGGTTCTATATTTTGAAAGCGTGAGTGCTTTGGACTTATAAGCATGTGTATCTGTTTGTGTGTGTGTGCAAGATTTACTTGTGTACGTGAGTGAGGCTTCTGTTAGTGCAAGTTTTATTTGTTATTATTATTTCTTATTATTATTTATATCATATTTATGGTGGCCTATAATTTCCCTTCTTGGATTAATAAAGTAATTTGAATTTGAATCGCTTCGATGTAGTGCTTCAGATTCTATTGTGATCCCTCTTATTTTGTTTTGTGTTTGTTTGTTTGTTTTGGGGTGTGTTTTCTTCTTTTGTCTATGATTTTATTTACACTCAATGTGCAATGTGTGTGTGTGTGTGTGTGTGTGTGTGTGTGTGTGTGTGTGTGTGTGTGTGTGTGTGTGTGTGTGTGTGTGTGTGTGCTGACTTTTCAGCCCCTATTTCATATCAAGCATCGAAGAGCCCCTCGCAAAGGAGGTGAAACTGTGGAGGTGCAGGCATCGCAAGTGCTGCTCTGTGTGTGTCCTGGTGTTTCTCTTCTTCGTCATTGCCCTAGGCATCGCTATCTATGAACTTTTAAAACACGCAGGTATGAAGCGTCTAAGGTGACGCATTTGACATCGAAACGTCTTCACATTTGTGTGATGTATGTCAGTGGTATAAACTATGTGCTACATCTGCATTAGGGCATCTTTGATTTGGAACACAAACAAAAAGGAAAAAAGAAGTAAACAATAATACCTCCATCCTGCCATAAACTCCTCCTCTCCCCCCCCCCGGCGCCCCCCCTCCCCCGCTATATTTTTGGCTTTTTTGCTGCCCCCCCCCCCCCCTTCTTCACTTGAATGTTGTTGTTTTTTGTTTTTGTTTTGTTTTGTTTTTTTTTGCTGTTGCTTTTTTGTTTCTTGATTTCTGTGTTATCTGTTTGTTCCAGGAAATTCCAGCATACAGTTCAAGTATTCTGGTAAGTGAAAGAAAAAAAAAAAAAAAACACTCTGAGGTAAACACAAAACTAATCAAACCGTAATCCGCCAAAGACAAAGCAAAATTTATTTGTAGGTAATTGTGTCGATTTTTAAAAACAAAATACGCGTATGTTTGTATGTACATCTTTTTTACACACAGCTCCTCGCGCCTTTGATTACTGGCTTACATCGGAACAATAGCAGCAGCAGCTTCGATGGATGATGATGATGAAAATGATGATGATGATAATAAGAAGAAGAGGAAAGAAAGAAAGAACCGTAGAAAACACCATGAGAAAATATCGTCTAAATGTTGAACATGCCCTTAGAAGAATGCATTATTATCATCATTAGTGGTAGTATTAGTAGCAGCAGCAGCAGTAGTAGTAGTAGTAGCAGTAGTAGTAGTACCAGTAGTAGCACCAGCAGCACCACCAGCAGCAGCAGTAGTGTATAGTAGTACATGTAGTAGTAGCAGAAGTAGTAGCAGCAGCAGCAGTAGTAGTAGCAGTAGTAGTAGCAACAGCAGCAGCAGTAGTGTATAGTAGTAGTAGTAGTAGCAGTAGTTTTAGCAGCAGCAGTAGTGTATAGTAGTAGTAGTAGCAGAAGCAGTAGCAGCAGCAGCAGTAGTAGTAGCAGTAGTAGTAGCAACAGCAGCAGCAGTAGTGTATAGTAGTAGTAGTAGCAGTAGTTTTAGCAGCAGCAGCAGCAGTAGTAGTGTATAGTAGTAGTAGTAGTTGTAGCAGTAATAGTAGCAGCAGCAGTAGCAGTAGTGTATAGTAGTAGTAGCAGTAGCAGTAGTTTTAGCAGCAGCAGCAGCAGTAGTAATGTGTTGTAGTAGTAGTAGAAGCAGTAGTAGTAGCAGCAGCAGCAGCAGCAGCAGTAGTGTATAGTAGTAGTAGTAGTAGTAGTAGTAGCAGCAGTAGTGTATAGTAGTAGTAGTAGCAGTAGTAGTAGTAGCAGCAGTAGTGTATAGTAGTAGTAGTAGCAGTAGTAGTAGCAGCAGCAGCAGTAGTAGTAGTAGCAGTAGTAGTAGCAGCAGCAGTAGTATAGTAGTAGTAGCAGCAGCAGCAGCAGTGTATAGTAGTAGTAGTAGCAGCAGTAGTAGTAGTAGTAGCAGTAGCAGTAGTGTATAGTAGTAGTAGTAGCAGCAGTAGTAGTAGTGTAGTAGCAGTAGTATAGTAGTAGTAGTAGCAGTAGCAGCAGTGTATAGTAGTAGTAGTAGCAGCAGTAGTAGTAGTAGTAGCAGTAGCAGCAGTGTATAGTAGTAGTAGTAGTAGCAGCAGTAGTAGTAGTAGTAGTAGCAGTAGCAGTAGTGTATAGTAGCAGTAGTAGCAGTAGTAGCAGCAGTAGCAGTAGTGTATAGTAGTAGTAGTAGCAGTAGTGTATAGTAGCAGCAGTAGCAGTAGTAGCAGCAGTAGCAGTAGTGTATAGTAGTAGTAGTAGCAGTAGTAGTAGTAGTAGTAGCAGTAGTAGTAGTAGTAGCAGTAGCAGCAGTGTATAGTAGTAGTAGTAGCAGTAGTAGCAGTAGTAGCAGCAGTAGCATATAGTAGTAGTAGTAGCAGTAGTGTATAGTAGCAGCAGTAGCAGTAGTAGCAGCAGTAGCAGTAGTGTATAGTAGTAGTAGTAGCAGTAGTAGTAGTAGTAGCAGCAGTAGTAGTAGTAGTAGCAGTAGCAGCAGTGTATAGTAGTAGTAGTAGCAGTAGTAGCAGTAGTAGCAGCAGTAGCAGTAGTGTATAGTAGTAGTAGTAGCAGTAGTGTATAGTAGCAGCAGTAGCAGTAGTAGCAGCAGTAGCAGTAGTGTATAGTAGTAGTAGTAGCAGTAGTAGTAGTAGCAGTAGTAGTAGTAGTAGCAGCAGGAGCAGTAGTGTATAGTAGTAGTAGTAGCAGTAGCAGTAGTAGCAGCAGCAGCAGCAGCGGCAGTAGTAGTAGTAGTAGCGCTTATATTTTTATTTATTGTTTTTGTTCTGTTGTTCTCGGAGAAACTTCGCACATTCATGTTTGAGGAATTTGAGCTAACAGCTGTTTATGATAGATCACGTTGTCCTTGATTTCCTCCGCAGCTGACGGGCGTGTAAGACTAGATGAAACCTACCAACCCAGCATGTCGGACAACTCGTCCGACGAATTTCAACACTTCCAGAATAAATTCTGCTACAACGTGAGTGTATTTATCATTTGTTATCAGTATTTCAAGTTTGCGGGAAAACCCGCCTCACAGGATTCTTCATTTTAAACTGTTTGTATCAATACACTGCATTATCATTTGAGTCGAAATTTAAAAAAAAACAAAAAAAACCCACACTTGACGCTTGAACCTGTTCTGCTCAGAGAGTGACTGCAAAACTTTGGCAGACTCTTGGCTGCTCACATTTAAATTCAAATTCAAAGTTACTTTTTTAGATAGCAAGTACAAATGGAAAATTATCTTTGGACTCACAGCTCGAAACAAAATAAAAGTTAACTTGCAATGAAGATTCTACGCAATAAATCTGATTGAATTATTATTATTATTTTATTTTATTTTATTTATTTATTTATTTATTTTATTTATTTATTCTTTTTTTTTTTGTTAAATCACTTCAGTTGGAAAGTAAAGTTCGGGCGATAAATCTTGCACAGCCGGGACTCCGTCCGATGAAATGTTATAAACAGTTTTAACTGTATCTTTTTAAAAAAAATTATTTTAATCTGTTTCATTTTGTTTTAGGTTGAAGAGTCGGTGAAACAGAGGATAGATGTTTTAAACTGCACTATCTCTAGTATGAGGTAAGCTCCCTGTCTGTGTCCCAACCTCCACTCAACTTTTTTTTTATTTAAAAGAAGTTTAAAAAGAAAAGCCCCCTCCCCCTCCTTATAGCCCTGCCCCTCCCTAACCCCCCTCCCCCCCCCCCCAAAGGTTCGTGTGTGTGTGTGTGTGTGTGTGTGTGTGTGTGTGTGTGTGTGTGTGTGTGTGTGTGTGTGTGTGTGTGTGTGTGTGAGAGAGAGAGAGAGAGAGAGAGAGAGAGAGAGTTTTGTTGCACAAATTCAAGAATGTGTTTTTCCTTTGTTTTCAGTCAGGGATCTGTCATCGTACACTTTATCCTGCAGTTTGTATCATCCACTAACATGACGGCTGAGGAAATGCGCGGGTTACTCACAGCCAACAAAACCAAGGGAGGCGATCGTTCTCAACTTGGCCTTCTGATTCTCTACCCTGATTACACACAAGTGTACATTACGGCAGAGGAAACGCTGGATGAAGCCATTGAAGAGGGTGAGTCTCTCGTGCTATGTTTTATTTTTATGATCATGGTCATGGCATTGTTTTATTTTTTTAAATGATAAATAAAAACTTTAAAATTCATCGGTTCACAGCGGCAGTTGCTATTTATTAATAGATGAATAGATTAATAGATAGAAAAAAATGAAATAAAAAAAATTGAAGATTAACTGTCCACAGCGGCGACTGACAGAAACAGATGACTTTTAAAAAGTTAAATAGACATATGACTTTTTTAATTGTCTTACGTGGGAAGATATACCTTTGACACCCGAGGAAAAGTAACAAACTTGATAAGTTAGTCCAGTTTAAAAATACTGTAATAAAGCTATATAAAGCTAATAAAGCTATTAGTAACTATAGAAGAAGAACTATACGTCAGTTTCACGTTTTTGTACAAGTCCCAGTATCTCTTTGAGTTTATCATTTTATCAAATGACAGTCACTTTAAATTCACTGAGATTTGCTGGACATTTCTGTTTACTTGGACATTGTAGTTTTGCTAGTTTCGATAGTAAGAGGGCCGGTTCTCGAGCAAATAGTACAGCTTTGAATTGAGCAGAGATTCGAGAAAACCTACATGCTTCAGTAAATTGATTTATTTACTCTTTTGTTAGTTTATTAATTTGTTGATTTGTTTATTTATTGTTTATCGCAGTTTACCCCTAAACCGAAAACCTTGAAACAAAAATTAAACACAGTCTGGTGATTAATCCGAAGGTGATGGTGACAACTGCAGTAATACAGGCTAAAGATTAAGCTTTTTCTTTCAAATAATTATTTCCCTTATTTTTCATTCCACAGAACCCCAGTCAAGGCCCAGCACCTTCGATTGCACCAAGACAGACAAACTTTATCTCCCTTTGCCGTACACTTCCCAAGGGTTCTGTGGAGAGTACCAGCGCTGTCATAACGGAAAATCTGAACTTTTTTCATGCGCGGATGGACAGGAATTTGCATACACGTCAGTGGGTGATCGCACCGTGTGTGCTCCGCCATCGAATACTACGTACTGTGGAAGGCAAAGGGAGGAAACTCCAACTACAGCCACCAGCACAACCGAACCGACAGATTTAAACACGACTTCATCAGATACCACAACACGTCTGTTGACCACTGAGCCTACTACGCAGAATCTGTTCTCGTCTACAGAGAGCAACGCAACTGAATACCCATGTTCGGACCTCACATCTGTTGATAGTAAGTACTATTCTGATAGTAAGTACAAAGAATTACATGATGGTGATGATTTTTATGATGATGATGATGATGACGACGACGGTAAAGAGTTCCCGGCAGAGCTTTGGAGGCCCACCATCACCCACAACAAGAATTAATAATAATAATGAATACAGTTTATATAGCGCCTATCTGTTTTCTACGAAACACTCTGCGCTCACACACACACACACACACACACACACACACACACACACACACACACACACACACACACACACACACACACTGAGTGCCGATGAAACAGTGGTCGGTCTACAGCTCGAAAGCTTGCCTAAAGAAAAGAAAAACGAAAAAAAAACAAAAAAACAACCAACCAACCAAACAAACAAACACCACCACCACCAACAACAAAAACTACCAAAAAACACAAACCCCCAAAACAACACAATAAGAAGAAAATTAAACTTGATGGAATAGATCAGATCACATAACTCATTTCCTACCTAGTAAGTTTGCTGTCGCGCACCAGTGACCTCACTAAACAACAACAACAACAACAACAACAACAACAAAAATTATTCGCTTCTTAATTACAAAGAAGCATTTGGCTTGCTCTTCTTAATACACATGTATACACAACCATACCACGGGAATACAAAACCGACATACATGTATACATTATTACACACTCACACACTCAGTCACTGGCTAAAACACAATTTAAGAACTAGACATTGCCTCACATTAACTATGTTGGACAGCACTAAGAGTAACAATTAAGATGGAGGGGCAGACCTAACACAGGATACAGATCACAAAACCATAATTGATGGATCTTAAATTTGGCTTAGTGGGAGTGTTGCACTTTGATTATACTCATGTTTGCTGCAGTCAGAGCCGCCAAGAAGCCGAGAATCTTGCCTGATTTTCGCATGTAGGATCAACACAAACAAACCACACACACACCACACACACACACACACACACACACACACACACACACACACACACACAACGAGGGATACTCGTGCAGGGTACGAAATGTTTTAAATAAGAACAAGCGGAAGTTCTTGTTACTGGCTCAGATACTCACTGAAGACGGCTGACTTCCTCAGGCCACACCAAGCCCAAGGTGATAGGCCAGTGAGAACCCTGACCGACGCGATCGTCAGATCAGATCTGACAAAATGGTTTTAAAAAACCAAAAGCGAGGGGACACCCCAGTGATAATCTAAAAGGCAAAAGTACGGATGACAGAACAGACTGAGGCACTGAAAAAACAAACCCAGACCAGGCATCTGAAAGCCAAGCAGAGATCCTCTGACGTTGCCCAAAGCTAAGCAAAACAGCCCTCACACTGTGACACCCCAAAGACAGTCGCCCAGCCAGCAGCCCAAAGACACATGCCAGGAACACTTGTCCTTAAGGGCCAAAAGCCATAGGACGTAAAGCAAGCTAATGATGATGTTACTGGCTCCGTGACACAGATGCAAATCTGGAGGAAAACGCTATATATTCCTCTGACACATAACGTTGCAGATGACACCCTAGAAATGCTTTAAAATTCACCAAAAAAATTCGCAAAAATCAGGCAGCCATAGACTCATGTGTAGAGTAAATTTAAACAAATTCCAATATTCCGTTTTTTGGCAATGTTGGCAGAGACCACATACCCCCTCATTCCACGGTCGTCTGCTGGCTCCTGTGCCAGCCGCGTATGAATACAAATAGTCCACAAGCCAGCCTCAGTTTTCCCTAATTTTACTATTACCTGCATGAAACTTGTTTACAAAGCCAACAAAAGCACCAGATTGCCATTTTTTTTTTACTCTGCACACAATTTAAAGGGGCAAAGATTTCTACTATATTTAGCCGAGTTGTTACTATATGCCCCGGAAGCTAATACGTTGTGTAACCTGTTAATGAATGCAATTTCACTCTTCTTGTATTTGTCTCTGCAGGTCTCTATACCTGCCCTCAAATGGGACGGCATACATACCTCGGCCTTACACCTATCCGGACAACTGCGATGTCTTCACGTGGTGCCTAAACGGCCAGGCATTTGACTCGGAGGAGGTCAGGTGCGCAAATGGAAGTCACTTCACCATGCACGGAGACCCGTGTACGTGGCAAGGATCGCCAGAGACATTCTGCTCCGAAATGAGGAGATGCAGTTGACTATGAATCTGGTGTAGGAAGGCCCGAATCTGTTGGTTCTTCCCTTTCAATATCAGTGCGTTTGTCATAAACCAAGACAGCTGAAGTTTTTGTTCAACACAATGTTTCAAGATCATTCAGTTAGGCTCCTTCCTGCTGAAAGGAAAATGTAATGGAAAGTGTGTGTGTGTGTGTGTGTGTGTGTGTGTGTGTGTGTGTGTGT
>JACVVK020000820.1:0-35000 GCA_018292915.2 Batillaria attramentaria
TTAATTCTTATCGCGTGGAAAACGAAACTTTACTTTGAAGTGTACGGTACAAATCTGCCGAGCACTTTCTGTACCGACTCCAGTTCTGGTTTTCTGAATAGTTTCTGTATTGATTGTTTACAGTTCTAGTGTTGTAAACACTCTACACTTTTTGTATTGTAAATACTTTCTGTGCTGATTGTTTACAGTGTCTTTTGTGTAAACACTTTCTGTACCAACTGCGTACAGGTCTTGTGTGGTAAACACTTTCTGTACCAATTGTTTACAGTTCTTGTGTTGTAAACACTTCCTGTACTGTTTACAGTTCTTGTGTTGTAAGCACTTGCTGTACTGTTTACAGTTCTTGTGTTGTAAACACTTCCTGTACTGTTTACAGTTCTTGTGTTGTAAGCACTTGCTGTACTGTTTACAGTTCTTGTGTTGTAAAACTTCCTGTGCTGTTTACAGTTCTTGTGTTGTAACACTTCCTGTGCTGTTTACAGTTCTTGTGTAAGCACTTGCTCTGTTTACAGTTCTTGTGTTGTAAACACTTCCTGTGCTGTTTACAGTTCTTGTGTTGTGAACACTTCCTGTACTGTTTACAGTTCTGGTAATGTAAACACTTTCTGGACTGAAGCCTCTTTTGGCTGTACTGTTCTTGTCTAGTGATCAGTGTCTCACGAAGAGTTCTTGTCTGTCAGAATTTCCTTGGATCGTTTTAACGTTTTCATTGGTTCGGTGTTCGTCACACATGTCGTCCATGCATGAGCTTATGCTCTTTCACAAGTGAGTACACTGCTTCCTGGCACACATTTTCTGTCTTCAATCACCTCCTTCGTAGTCGTAACTGCCAAGACGGAACAAATAGGGGTAAATCTGAAAAAAAAACCCCGGTTATTTGCCCTTTTGATGAAAAGACACTCTGTACAAAACTATTTTGTGAGTTAAATTTCGCTATCACAAACACAAAATTCCGATTTGTCCGAAAACAAAATGAACGACAATTTATCAATTTATCCATATGAATTTCAGTGCTTACATTTAAAAAAAACAAACTATATTGGACTTTCTTTCACAGGATTTGAAAAATGTTTATTTCATGTTACAGAAAATGAAGAAACTGTTTATCTCAAGTTACAGAAAATGAAGAAGAAACTGTTTGTCTCAAGTTACAGAAAATGAAGAAACTGTTTATCTCAAGTTAAAGAAAATAAAGACAACTGACCTCAACTGGCGTAGATTCAAAAATTCGCTGTCTGGCACTTAACGGAGAATAACGAAAATCGTCTTGGTGTGCGCGGACGCCTTTCGAGGAGTTGACTGACAACTTTGAAAAAAATCCTGCTTTTGATATTGAATACGCTGTGGTGACATCCTTGTGGCTTTCTCACACTCGCGTCATCGCTTTAGCAGTTCATTGATCACGGCAGGCATACTGGTAAAACCGGCTGTCTTTCCTCATTAACCCGTTTGGGACCAAGATCCCACATATGGGGTCAGGTATAAATCTACATGCAAGAAAAAGCTGTATTGAGTTTATAATGGTGCTTGGTATTACAGAGGTAGACTATTTGTCATTTTCACTGGTTGCCTTTTGTTGATCCTGAGCAGGCGGCCATTTGGCCAGACCACATGGTATTTTTGATGCCATCACCCAACATGTCACAAAGGAAAACAAATGCAGCCTTCTTTTATTGACGTTTATTATTATTATTATTATTATTGGCCGTCCCAACTCTTTGCCAGCTCCAATGGTGCTCTTCCCATGTCATGGGTAGAATCCACCGAGGCCCTGGAAGCTGGGGCAATTTTTATTATGCATGAGTGGGTGAATCTCGGCTGTGTGGCAACAGCCTCCCCATTGGGCCCATAGCACACCCGCTCTGGGTAGGAGCCGACCTAGGTAGGAAAAATCCCGCTTGCCTCGGCTGGGACTCGAACCCGGGTCTCCCGGTCCATGGTCCGAAGTGCTAACAACTACACTACGGGGGCCCGGTCTATTGACATGTTTCAGGAATTGTCCGCCTAAAGGCCAATTTCCGCCTAAATGAAATTGGGTTTCCGCCTAACAAGGAAATTTCCGCCTAAAAGAGTCTGTATTTTCCGCCTAAATCAAATTGAGTTTCCGCCTAAAAAAAAAATTTCCGCCTAAAAACGTCTGGTTGATTAAAAAAAAAAAAAAAATGCAGCTCCGCTTTTCTTTTCACCGATTGCCGCCGAGTTGTTGGCCGCCCGCTTGAGTTACGCGATACCTAAGAGGAAAGTACAGCGTTTTTGTTCCGTTCGTTCTACCCCCCCCCCCCCCCCCCCCCCCCCCCCCCCCCCCACCCCCCCCCCCCCCCCCCCCCCCCGGTTTTCAGTTTCTTGGGTAAAGTCCGTCCTTCGGTCTTTGTGCACCGCGAAAATTTCAATCTTTTTTGACTTCTCCAATTCCCATGCCTGATGTTTGTACTCGCGTGAGAACAAAACATAACATTCACACTATCGTCTCAAATAGGCTGTCAGAGTGATTTGTGATGGTGTCCCACAAAAAAGGAGGCGTCGTCGGCCGGCCACTTTTGAGAAAATCTGCAAAAACTGATGCGGGGGTCGAGTTTAGAGATTTTGAAATTTCTGGCATTTTCGGAATGTTAAACAACTAATGCAACTTCTGTGAATGTTTCAAGGGTGAATGTGGCGTATGTAATCAAGTTAAAATCGAGCTTATGATGATACAAATATGCGATACCGGCATGATACGGATGCCACGCTTCACCCGCCTTTTTTCCCCCCTCAAAATGGCCGCTTTTCAGCTGCAAGTTTTCAACAAACATATCTCAGGCCTACACCATGCTGCAAAATATTTTTCATTTGAAAAGAAAGTTTGTTTTTTTTTTTCTTTTCACTTTTTAGTGATATCAGTACCTCTATTTACCCCAAAACATCCTCTGTCCTCCTTTCTTGGGAGCCCATCATATATTTACGTTAATATCTGATATGTGTTGCCAAAGTTATTTCGCAATATCCGTCAGTCTGTTGGTCGCAGCGTATCAGTATGGTTACATTCTTTATGGAATCGGGACGGGGGGGGGGGGGGGGGGGGGGAAGCCGGGATGGCCGAATGGTAGAGCGTTGGACTTTCACTGCTCGGGTCGTGAGTTCGAATGCCGGCTTGGGCCAAATTTTTGTGCTGCCCTTTTTCTCGTTGCCCCGTCTTTGATATCACCTGTACGTGGTGGAAAAGGACGTTAAACTCCTAAACGCCCACCCACCCATCGTGGGCCGAAGAGGGGAGGTTTTTGTATCAGTTATCGGTGAAATGTACTCAGTTTTGTTTTGCAGGACTTCAAGCTAATTAAAACCTCTATACGTTTTTTCCGGCATACAGCATTGCTGTGCGTGCGTGCGTGCGTGAGTGTGTGTGTGTGTGTGTGTGTGTGTGTGTTCAGAGAAACATTTCCGTCTGCAACGTCTTCTTAAACTTTGTTCTACAGAAGCACACTCACACACACACACACACACACACACACACACACACGGAAAACCTTTCGCTTTAATTAACAGCAGCGGATAAATTATTCTAATCCATTGAATCACAACTAGCAATGTGATCACGAGCTTCCTCATGAAACGAACAGAACAATAATTATTTAGATGGCGTTCATGAATAAATAACCTAGGTGTTTTTTTTGTTGTTGTTGTTGTTGTTTTTTTAAGCAAAGGGGTTAGGACGAGAACAAGGAAAGTGATAATAATCAATAATGCACACGATCTTCACAGCAACGATGTTTCCATTGGAAAACGTGCACACACACACACACACACACACACACACACACACACACACACACACCAAAGTCTCTAAAGACTTGAAAGTATAGTTGTACACATTCATCCGTTCTCAAGGTCATACGGTGCAGGTATATTATAGTCATTAAGGCAGTGAGTCTGTTTCCTTATAATCTGGGAACAAAGGTCCCTCACTCTTTTTTTGTATGGGTTGCATGACTCCCCCCCCCCCCCCCACCGCCGAATGAGTTTCGGGGTGCTGATTTTGAATCTCGGTGATGCCACCCTGTAAGTGGGAGTGTTCAATGTTTTCCACAGCCTACTGCTGAACCCTTATGTGACAGATTTGTGGTGATTATCTCATCATTATCATTATCATCCATTCTCAATCATTCTCAATCAATCAATCAATCAATCAATCAATCAATCAACCAAATCAATCTTTGAAAGTCAATGACCAGGCAAAATCTCGGACAGAGCCAGATGCACACGCCGCCAGAACAAGCTTCTACCGTCAGGATCTCCCGGCCACTCAATGTAGGTCGTGGTTTTCATCACCGCAGTCATCGCTAGGGTCAGGTCACGTGATGGGATGTCATGACGCAACACCACCAGATGCGAGCCCACATTGTCCATGGCGTGAGTCAGGCAAACCTGCAGCTCGAACTGACACCAATGGCTTCAGCGAAATCCTTTGAGATCATCGTCATCTTTTTACTCGACTCCATGCATTTTCATAATGTTTTCTAAAACTGGTGTACCCGGTGTAGGATCCGGTCCGGTCCCCCCTCTGAAGTAGTCCCCCGGGGGACCAATTCGTGGCAAAAACTGCTCTATAATGGTCCCCCCTTAGACATCCACAGTGTGACTGGACATACCAAATAATCCTCATGAGAGTCCAATGTGGAAATGGAAAGATCAAGTTTGCTTTTGAAATAAAGTTTTTCTTGTCAAAGAACGTAAATGTCTATTTCAGGTTTTGCTAGAGAGAGAGAGATAGAGAGTGAGGGGGGAGAGAGAGAGAAAGAGAGAGAATATTGATTGACTTATTTATTTATTGTTTGAAATTCTAGTAATATTTAATGTTCAGTATTGTCTAAGGGGGGACCATTATAGAGCAGTTTTTGCCACGAATTGGTCCCCCGGGGGACTACTTCAGAGGGGGGACCGGACCGGATGCTACACCGGGATGAAGTCTCTGCAGACACAGACGCAATCCCAGCCTCCCCTCCAGTTTCGGCATGAGATGCTCTAGCACCCAGTCTGCGTCCTGGCTGTCAAAAGACCCAAACACGTCATACCGGAAGTTCTGTTCCTCTAGACGTCGCTGCCTGTCCCGCTGATCCCGGAATGCATTGTATAACTTGAGGCGGATGTGCCAACGGTAGTGGTAAAGCAGAAATAAACAAAGAAGAAGTCGAAACTCTCTCTCTCTCTCTCTCTCTGACACGGTGCAAGAACTGTGCGATCCCCACCTGTGCAGTACGTACTTATCTGCAGTTAGTAGTTTGTTTTATTAACGATCGCCGAAGCGTGGCCGTTACAGTGCCCTTGGACTTCCTGTAGTGATCCGACGTGGATAGTGTGAACTACCTGTGTGTACACTTACCGGATTACTCCCACCCGAAGGATACTACCTACCTAGCCGAACCGGACTGTAGTGTGAGTTTTGTGCACAATCACCCCTGGATTTATCCTTCTCTTCTACATATCCGTGGGTATCAATTTTCTTGTGCATACACTGATTTTTGTCATCATCTGGCTTACATAATCATTTTATCGATTGTCGTCTCCTTTTACTTCCTTTATTGATATTATTTTCAGTTTTCTATTACATTCAGTATACATACAATGCCTCAATTCGGCAAACTGCGTAACGACTTACGTCTAGGCCACTTAAATGTGTATCATTTGTTTAATAAGATGTCTGATGTTTGTCTGTATCTGAACCAACCACCCTGAACCATTCCATCTGTTTGGCTTTAGTGAGACGCGTCTAAACCCCAACATAAGCGATGAAGCCATCAGTGTCCCCAACTTTTCCCTGGTTCGCCGTGATCCATGCTCCTCTGGACAGACAGGTCTCGCTGTCTATATACATCAATCCATCCAACATTTAGTTCACAGGCGTCAGGATTTAGAGACTCCAGGTGTGGAATGCTAATGGTTAGAAGTAAAAAGCCACAAAACTCGGCCATTGTTTGTTAGTTTTATGTACCGTAACCCCGCTGCCAACTTCGATTGGTATGATGATTTTTTGCATAATGTTGAAAATATAGGATTACCTGACAATGACGTAATTGTAATGGGCGATTTTAATATTGATATGTTTAAACCGCATGCAGCATGGGATTGTACGATTAATTTGGTAGGTCTTCACCAGTTAGTCAAATCTCCTACAAGAGTCACCGCATCCACATCAACCCTCATCGACCACATTTATTCTGACCGACCTGATGCTGTCTCGGGTGTGCAGGTTGGTAATCTAAGTGTTAGTGATCACTATCCTGGCATTTGCTCGTGGTCATCGGCACTGACTTCCAATCAACAACAAGGGTGGACACACAACAGTCACTTACAGATCTTTCAAACAGTTTAATGAAGCAGCATTTCTTGCTGAACTACACAACACTCCCTTCGCTCATGTTTACAATGAAACTGGTCCTCAATCAGCTGTCTCAAAGTGGCATAGTTTATTTAGCAGTGTGCTTGATAGGCATGCCCCGATACAGCGAAAACGAGGAAAAAATAACACTGTATCCCCTTGGATCACTCAGGAAATCATTCAGGCAATGAAATATAGGGACAAGCTAAAAGAACAGAAACATTTTAGTGATTACAAAAAGGAAAGAAATCGTGTAAAGAACATGGTCAGGAAAGCTAAATGGGATCTATGTGATCGTACAATAAGAGACGGAAAAGACGCATCCTCAGTATGGCGTGCCGTAAACTTAGTCGCTAGAGGTAGCAATAAGAAATCGGCAGCCACCCCTTCTAGCATCACCGCAGACACATTCAACAATCATTTTATTTCTGTAGCAGAATCGCTTGTTCCTTCCAGCAATGATTCCCCTCCCTATACTTGCCCCCAATCATTACTTAACTTCTGTCAACAAAGAACAGCTGGAACGTCTCCATTTTGTATACCCCCTCTAGCAGTGCACGAGGTAGGGAAACTTATTAGTTCAATGAAAAATAAAAAATCGTCTGGAGAAGACGAAATAAGCCCTAAAGTCCTCAAGTTGTCTGTCCCGTACATTGTTGAATCCATTACATACATAATTATATAACCTTTGTATTCAGCATAACGCGTTCCCATTTGAGTTTAAAAATGCCAAAGTAATCCCACTACCTAAAACAAAGGATCTCACGGATGTCAATAACTTCCGGCATATCTCTCTCCTTTCAACTTTATCAAAGCCACTAGAAAGGCATGTCCACAAACATCTTCTTCAGTATTTAGAAAAACGTGGACTGCTTTACTCATTCCAATCCGGATTCCGCCCTGCACACTCATGCCATACTGCCTTATCCAGATTAGTAGACACCTGGCTAACTTCTGTTAACAAATCAGAAATTACCGGAACAATTTTCCTCGACTTTAAGAAAGCGTTTGGCTTAGTAAATCACACTGTACTACTGACAAAACTACGTCAGTATCTGTAATTCTAGTGCTGTACCATTTTTGAATCATACTTAGCGGAGAGAAGACAAAAAGTACTGCTAAATGGATGTTACTCTAGTGAAGGTTTAGTAAAATATGGCGTTCCCCAGGGCTCTGTCTTAGGACCTTTGCTTTTTTGTATTTTCATAAATGATCTTGCTTTCCATTTTACTAGTGAGATCACATGTGACATGTTTGCCGATGACACAACTATCCACACCTGATAAAAACATTGAGGTCGTCAGTCAACGTCTAAATCAAAGTTTGCATGAAGTTTCAAGCTGGTGTTACGAATGCCATGGTACTGAACCCATCTAAAACCGAGTGCATGGTACTTGCCACACGCCAAAAACACCAGTTGGCCCCCCTGTCCCTAAATTTGTCCATCAACGGCAAACAGATTAAACAGGTAGCGCAGCATCGCTTACTCGGGCTAACTGTTGACATCAACTTCAGTGGCAACCGCACATCAGCAATGTCTGTAAAATTGTCTCCAAAAATCTCTACTTATTGTCCGGTTGAAGTCCATCACTACCATTGAAACTCGTAAAATGTTCTACAACGCCCACATTAAGTCTCATATCGATTATTCCTCGACAGTATGGGATGGTTCAGGTGACGTTCATTTGAAGAGGCTGAACTCTTTGCACAGAAGAGCTGCAAAGCTGATCTTACCAAACCCAGCACTGTCAACAGATCAAAAACTCAATGCGCTAGAAATACTCCCCTTAAAACAACATTTTCAGTTTAATAAGGGTGTCCTTGTATACAAAATTGCAAGGAATTAAGTCCACCATACCTTAGATGTCTAACTTCAGAACTAATGTCCCATCACTCCAGACTAGGGCTATACCTCAGGGTTCCTCGCCCTAGAATAGATCTCTATAAAACCAGTTTAACCTTTTCTGGAAGTGCACTTTGGAATGCACTTCCCATCCATATTAGAAACGCCAAAACACTCTCTTCGTTTAAGAGCAGCTTCTTCAAACATCTAATGCATGCGGGTTCGCAGCCACTTCCGTAATCAACACCATGCATCCGACCACTTATGTTGGTACATGAATAGTGTGTGGTGTGTGTGTGTATTGATACCTATATATACTGTTTCCTATATGTGTTGCTTATATACTGTGCCTTTACCTCTCATGTGTTTTACATTTGATACCTAAACCTTTTTGTATGTCGTGTCTGCAGTGTGAGCGGACGTCAGTAGTAGTAGTAGTAGTAGTAGAGAGAGAGGGAGAGAGAGAGAGTGTGTGTGTGTGTGTGTGTGTGTGTGTGCCAATAGCAACGGCAAGAATGAAAACTGGACCACTGGACCAATGTCTTTTACCGTTGGCAAATAAAGTTTCATTTCATTTCATTTCACTCTTTGCTCTGCTCTTTTGTCTCTGTCTCTCTCTGCAGCGGTGAAGCAAGTAGTGTTTACCAGTGCCGCACTGAAGAGGGGTGTAGCAGTGTAGCAAGTTGGGTGTAGCACGTAGCTTATATAAACTGAATGTAGTAAGGCAAGGCGTATGGCTTAAATACATAATTATTCATACGCAAAAAGAAAGAGAAGCCGCATAGAAAAATGCTTTACACTGTGCTACAGCATAGTGTCCATCCTTACGGAACCCGCGTTCTGACCAACTCTTGCTCTCGAGTTATCTTGCACGTGATCAGCACGCGCCATGCGACCGCAGCGACACACAGCGGACCTGATGGCAGGGTCCAGCAGCCAGGAAGAGGAAATCAGGACAAGGGAGAGAACTTGCAGACGGCCAGGAGCCCAGGGCCTCCACGAGGACGCCATTTCCATGGGTGGCTCTAAATCCCAAGCAGCGAAGCATTGAAGAAAAGTACAAAATGGAAGATGACAACTACAAGCCCAGCCAGAACCACGTCCACTGGAAAGCGACGTCTGATGGGGGCTGTGTTGCAGATGTGACTGATTTGGAGGTCAGCTTCGGATGTGGCGAGACGTACTGAAAAAAAGTCAAAGGTTCAAGATGATTTCAATCCATGAACAGGGAAGGAGACTTAAAGAATGAATGAAGATCAACGAGGCATCTCTGACTTTAGGAGTCGTATATAGCTATAGTTATTTGAATTTCAACAGACCTAGAATGGAAGAAATTGAAATTTGGTAAAGCCGAGAGTCCATCGTAAACACTCATACAGTCTCAGACAGTTTGAGAGAGAGAGAGAGAGAGAGAGAGAGAGAGAGAATGACAATGACACTTTATTAATTTTTTTTAAAGAATGAAAGATTAGGTATAGCGCCCTATTTTCTATCTTGTCTTTGCTACATTCTATTACTACAACTACGATTACCACACCCACACCCACACCCACACCCACACACATCTCTCTCTCTCTCTCTCTCTCTCTCTCTCTCACACACACACACACACACACACACACACACAGATCAACAACGTGTGCAAGCGGGTTTCTAAAAATTTGTTTATTTTATCGAAGCTGAGGTTTATTGATGCATGGACAATGTTTTATAATGTCCATATAAAGTCTCACATCGACTATGTATCAACAGTGTGGGAGGGTTCAAGTGATGATCACTTGTAAAGATTGAATTCCCTGCCTTGGAGAGCAGCAAAGTTGACGTTGCCTGACCCACATCTTTCCACGGATCAGAAGCTTAATTCTACTAAACACACAATGTCAAAGCTATTTACATACCGTATGAAGTCCGGATCACTGAGTTTGGTCGAAAGACCGTCAATATTCCAAGAGAGGATAGTGAGTGAGTGCTGAGACTCTTTACCGACTACACCGCGTGTCACACACTGACATGTCACGTGCAGCTGGACTCGGGGCTTGGCCGGCGTCTCACGCGTCATCACCGGTCATCTCGTCGTCGGCCGGGGTACGCGGTGACTGGGTCTGACGTCTGCGGCGCTTCGGAGGGTGGGGGAGGGGAGGGAGAGCGTATCACGTGCTGCACTGTCGTCACGGTCAAGGCCAGTGCGGTGTGTAGTTGGGGTGTGTGGGGGCTGGCTACCGCTGCCACTCGTTCCGCTTCGATGCTCGCGGCGGCGGCCGAAGTTGTCGGTGTCGCTGGCGTTCCGTTGTCGTAGGGGGCCGGCTACCACCAGTTCGTTGCCCTTGTAGTAGGCGTGGAACCCTTGGTCGCGCTTCTGCTGGATTTTCTCGCGTTGACGGGACGTCAGATCGCCGGAAACACCGATCCCTTTCTGTTTAAGAGCGGGGCGGCCTTTCGTCAGAATGGCCATCTTGTCTCTCCACCGTGTAAACTTGACGACGATTATGGGGCGGGGCTTGGAGTCACGGCTGGCTGCCGTAGCAGCAAAACTGGCTTTCGGTTTTCCCAATCGGTGTGCCCGCACCACGTCGTCGACACTCCAAGTCTTGCTCGGCACAGTCCCTTGCAGACACTGCACCACCTTTTCTGCACACGAATCGAAAGTCTCGCCAGGGGTCTCAGGTACACCAAAGAACCTCAAATTGTCACGGCGAGAAAACGCCTCCAGTTTGTCAATCTCTTCCTCGTAACGAGCCTGAAGCTCACGAAGGTCTTCCTGAAGATCGTCCACAGATTCAGCAAGATCGTCATGTTTCTCAGCTATCTTGGTACATGTAGTCTCGAGAGACTGTGTTCTGCCCTTCAAGTCTAAAATGTCATTTGCGATAGCCTGTACCGATTCGACCACACCACTTACTTCAGCTCTCAGAACGTCTAGTCGAGAGTTGATCGCCCGTGTCTGTCCGTCGATGCTTCGCTGGATAATCCTCTCAATGTCGGCCAGAGTAGCACCGGCTGTTGGTGTCGTCGTAGCGAGAACCGTCGCGGACACAGAGTTGCCGCTGCTTTCCGACATAGTGTCCGATGTAGCGAGTCAGTAACGCCAGATACAGTCACAGGCAGTCGCCCCGCAGTACACTTGCACTGGCAGCGGTCACTGCTGAGGCAGTGTTCACCAGGCGATTTCTCCCTGCTACGGTGGGTATTCACTGTAGCGCTGAAAGTTTGAGGCAGTCACAACTCGGCGATAAAACACTCCTGGCAATAAATTTCACACCACTCTGATCAGTGTCACTTCCAGAACACAGCAGTACCAAAATCGGGGAGAACAATTGTAATAATCCACAATTATAGGCACTTTTGTGAAATTTCAGCCGGAGCTCCAAAAATTTGGTATGGTAGGCTTGGTGAGCTCGTACTCACTCCTCGTGTCGAGTTAAGTATTGGGTATGGTTTGTTTTGTTTTTGGTTGTTTGGGTTTCTCTTTTGGTTGTTGTTGTTTAACAAGGAAGGGAGGGGGTGACTGCTGGATTTTGTTGTTTTTTTTTTTTTTTTTTAAATCTATTTTGTATTGTTTTTGGTATGTTTTTAAATTCAATTTTCATCTTATTTATTTTATTTTATTAATTTCATTCCTTATTTATTTTTTAATTTACTTTATTTTATATTTTATTATTTATTTTTAATTTTTTTTAAATTTAATTTAATTTTATTTATTTATTTTTTATTTATTTATTTATTTTATTTTTTATTTTTTATTTTTTTTTTTTTGGGGGGGGGGGGGGGGTATTTTCGCTTGCTTTTCATTTTGTTGTTGGGTTTTTTTAATGTTTGTTGTTGTTTGTTTGATTGTTTTGTCTGTCTGTTTCATTTTTTGTGTTTATTTGTTTTTTGTTTGTTTGTTTTTGTTGTTGGTGTTTTGTTATTTTTGTCTTGTCGTTGTTTTGTTGTTGGGTTGTTCTTGTTTTGTTTTTTGGGTTGGGTGGGGTGGTTGGGGTTGGGGGGGGGGGGAGAGTGGGAAGTGTAGGTTTGTTTGTGGAGTTGTGGTTTCACCTGTAGTTTTTACCTCTGTTGTCGGGATGGGTTAACATGGTCATGACAACCATTTACAATAAATAACCCTGGAGCTTTGAAGCTGCAGAGGGTGCGAGGCGTAATACTGGTACATGTAACCACATTTTGCATTCACTTTTCACTTTGGCATTGTTAATAACCATCTGATGTGGTATTGTCATTGTCAGTGATTTTTTTCAGTTTTAATCAAGCATGTAATAATTGTTGTGGTGTTTGGTCTCTGACTGAAATAAAGGTGTCCACTGAGCGATCAAATGTTTCTTATAAGAGTGCCCTCTGTCCACATGTGTGTGTGTGTGTGTGTGTGCGTGCGTGCGTGCGTGTGTGTGTGTGTGTGTGTGTGTGTGTGTGTGTGTGTGTGCGTGCGTGTGCGCGCGCGTCTCTGTCTTTCTCGATCACACACACACACAACACACACACACACACACACACACACACACACACACACACACACACACAACCATTTCAGTCTAAACTTCCGTGCACACTTTGAAATACATGTAACACGGGGACCACAAAGTAGTTCGCAACTGTCCACTTTCCTTGTCACCGAGCATTTTCGTTTTTAAGTTGTTTCCAACTTTATGAGACGGGGCAGATTTTGCTACGCACAGCAGCAAGTTTCAGTGATACAAAACAAGACTGTGACGTTTCTCCACACAATACTTTCTTTCACGCACACAGTGACGTAACGAAATCTGCGTCATAGACACCTTACGTGCACACTATGCTGCTGCGTTCTTTTTGGCGGGAGTTGTGAGACGTGTGTGTGTGTGTGTGTGTGTGTGTGTGTGTGTGTGTGTGTGTGTGGACGGATGTAATGATGGCTATCTCCTAAACCACCTCGTTGGAGGCCTTTTTACTTTGAGATAAAATGGGAATTCACCTTCTCCAGACCTATTTTTCACGATTTTTAGCCTACTGCATTTTCAGAAGAGTTATCGCCGATTTTAAAAAATCGGTTATGTTACGAATTTTTTCGCAAAAAAATGTTCAAATGGCTTCGTTTTCTGAAATTGGGAAGATCATCCAATTATACTGCCTGTTTTCGTAGCACAGCTCTGTAGCTCTGACAGGTTTTGTGTAAGAAAAATATTTCCGAGGTAGGGGTGGTTTGCATATAAGGCCAAATATCTATGAAAAGACTCCTTCAAATTACTCATCATTCCGGTATTTTTGTCACTTGTGCCAACTGCACATATGACATGAACTGCTGCACTATTATAGCTTTAGTATTAAGAATAGCAGAGCTTTTAGATAAACACATTTTTCACGTTTCTGCGAGAAGCGCCGGTCAAAAAAGTTCCAATTTTGCAATTTCGTAAGTACAGTTCAAGGCACTTTGAGTCCACGTTTCATCAGCTCTCTAGATCTTCCAGATTTTATGTAAAAATTAATTCAATCACAGAAGTCACAAAAGCAACAAGGAAATCACAAGATATGTAGAAGTATCATCTGTCAGACGAGCAGCGTGAGGCTGACGTCAAATGTTTGGTTCACAGACAAAATCTGCAAGTATCGTCACTGCTTCCGACATTTCATCAGCCCTCTAGATCTTCCAGATTTCATGTGAAAAATAATTCAGTCGGAGAAGTCACAAAGCCAACAGGGAAATCACAAGACATGAACAAGCATCCTCAGACGATCTCAGTGCTAGAGGCTGACGTCAAAAGTTTACTTCACGGAATTGACGTCTCTCTCTCTCTCTCTCTCTCTTGGGAGCCAGGTTGGCCGAATGGTAGAGCGTTGGACTTTCAATGCTTGGGCCGAGAGTTCGAATCCCGGCCGCTGGGGCCAAATATTTGTGCTGGCCTTTTTCTCGTTGCCCCGTCTTTGATATCACCCTTATGTGGGGGAAAAGGACGTTATACTCCTAAACACCCACCCCCCCACCCTCTCTCTCTGCCTCTCTCTCTCTCCCTTCTTCCCCCACCCCCAGTCACGTGGCTAATCGGTCGAGGTCGTAGAGGATCTAGTGTCATCGGTAGAACTTGGAGAGGGGAGAACCGGCAACAATAACAACAAAACAGACAAAATAAAATGAAGTTTGGAGAAACAACTTTGTAGGACGGGGCCGTTCCTCCTTGTTTAAGTTGTTTCTCTATAGAGAAACAACTTTATGAGACAGGGCAGATTTTGCTGCGCGCAGCAGCAAGTTTCAGTGATACAAAACAAGACTGTGACGTTTCTCCACACAATAATACTTTCACGCACATAGTGACGTAACGAAACCTGCGTCATAGACACTTGACGTGCACACTATGCTGCTGCGTTCTTTTTGGCGGGAGTTGTGAGACGTGTGTGTGTGTGTGTGTGTGTGTGTGTGTGTGTGTGTGTGTGGACGGATGTAATGATGGCTATCTCCTAAACCACCTCGATGGAGGCCTTTTTACTTTGAGATAAAATGGGAAATCACCTTCTCCAGACCTACCTTTCACGATTTTTAGCCTGCCGCATTTTCAGAAGAGTTATCGCCGATTTTAAAAATCGGTCGTGTTACGAATTTTTTCGAAAAAGTTGTTCAAATTCCTTCATTTTCTAGACTTTGGAAGTTCGCCCAATCACACTGCCTGTATTCGTGCTACAGCTCTGTAGCTCTGACTGGTTTTGTGTAAAAAAAATATTTTCGAGGTAGGGGTGGTTTGCACATAAGATCAAATATCTATGAAAAGACTACTGCAAATTACTTATCATCCCGGCGTTTTTGTCTAGTGTGACAACTGCACATATCACAGGAACTACTGCACTATTATAGCTTTAGCATTTAGAATAACTGAACTTTTAGATAACATAACTTTTTCAAGTTTCTGCGAAAAGAACCGGTCAAAAGAGTTCCAAATTTTCGATTTCATAAGTACAACACAAGGTATTCTAGTCCATGTTTCACCAGCCCTCTAGATCTTCCAGATTTTATGTAAAAATTAATTCAGCCAGGGAAGTCACAAAAGCAACAGGGAAATTACAAGACATGCACAAGCATCATCTGTCATACCACCAGTGTGAAGCTGACGTCAAACGCTTAGTTCCCAGACAAAATAAGCAAGTATCGTCACTGCCTCCGACATTTCATCAGCCCTCTAGATCTTCCAGATTTCATGTGAAAAATAATTCAATCGGGGAAGCCACAAAGCCAACAGGGAAATCACAAGACATAAACAAGCTTCCTCAGACGATCGCGGTGCTAGAGGCTGACGTCAAAATGTTTAGTTCGCGGAACTGACGTCATCTCTCCGTCTGTGTATGACGACCTGCCTGAGGCTCACGTCAAATGTTTAGTTCACGGAACTGACGTCTCTCTCTCTCTCTCTCTCTGGGGACTGGGGAGCCAGGGTAGCCGAATGGCAGAGCGTTGGACTTTCAATGCTCGGGTCGAGAGTTCGAATCCCGGCTTGGGCCAAATATTTGTGCTGGCCTTTCTCTCGTTGCCCCGTCTTTGATATCACCCTTACGTGGTGGAAAAGGACGTTAAACTCCTAAACACCCACCCACCCTCTCTCTCTCTCCCCCCACCCGGCCCCACCCCCAGTCACGTGACTAATCGGTCGAGGTCGTAGAGGATCTAGTGTCATTGGTAGAGGATCTAGTGTCATTGGTAGAACATGGAGAGGGGAGAACCGGCAACAATAACAACAAAACAGACAAAATAAAATGAAATTTGGAGAAACAACTTTGTAGGACGGGGCCGTTCCTCCTTGTTCCTTCTTAGGTATCACTTAGCTCGGCTCGGTCTCGGTTATCCCGACTTGGGCGTCGTCGCATGGAGCTAGAGAAGCGACGGACCCGGAACAGGGTTGGGCGGGATTCTGACTAAGCGTTGTGAAGCCCGATGGTACAGAGTTGACTTACAAGTGTTCACTCATAATATCTAACATGGTGGCCTCCTGCCACTGGCTTAACAGCCGAGCACATAAACCAAATGTCTAAGCCAGTCTGCGGTTCCTATCGTACGAAGCAGAATTGCCGTACCAACGACTTGTCATCAGTTCGGTAAACCTTACCTGTCTCACGACGGTCCTATACTAACCCAAACAAATTTGTCTAGTAAAAGTACACAATAATGTTGCTTGAACTTGAACACACACGTAAAGGCACAAAACAAAGCAACCATCCCTACCGAGTACCAACTCCCTCCCGTCCCCCCTACCCCCCCCCCCCCAAAAAAAAAAAACAAAAACAAAAACAAAACAAAAACAAACAAAAAACAAAAACAAACAAAAAACAAAAAAAAAACAAGCAAAAAACACCCCAAAAAATAAAAAATAAAAACAGAAAAAAGCAACAACATTAACAAAAAAACAACAACAACAACAACAAAAAACCCCAACAAAACAGAAACAACAAAAACGCACGAAGTACGCATACGCACGCACACACGCAAGCACCACCCGCTTCCTTGCCCACGCCGGCACGAACGCACGCACGCAAACACTGCACACACGTACTACCACATCCAGTACAGGCCCATACGCTAAATTCAAACATGCTTAAAGATCTAAGCTCCCAACGAAAAGCTTTCCGAAGTGTCAAATTTTTTTAGAGTCGACCGTGAAAGCACAGTCAGCTCTGTCACAGTTGCAGAGTCAGTGGCCAGAAAAAGCACAAAAAAAAAAAAAAAAAAAAACGTGCCGAAAAACTGCCCCCACTTCCTGTCGGGCTCCGTCCACGCTACTGTGCACATCTCCGTGCAGTGGCCATCCGTCCGTGCAGTGGTCATAACAGCAGCCGTGGGTGGCCGAGCCAGTACTGTCCACAATGACCCCAATACAAATCGTGTCACTTTTGATTTTTGTCAGTGTCGCTCGTATGCCGTGCTGTCGCCGCCAGAATGGCGCAACAAATGTGACGGTAAGTTTTTCTTTTTCTTTTTTATTTGCCGAGATGTGTGAGAAATGGAGCACGCGGGCACTCAGATTTGCCAAGCGCGTTTTATCGGCAACAACATCTCCAAATTACGGATTTACCTTTTGTTCTGCAAGCTCGAGCTGAAATGTTTACGCAGGAAACAAAATTTCTTTCCAATACGTGTACCTACCGGTAGTAGCATAGCTTGCGCCATATCAGTCCAACATCGCTCAGTCGTCTAAACAGACGTATCCGCGGCGTGGTCACATAATGAGTCGCGTTGCTCGAGGATGTGCACAGTAGCGTGGACGGAGCCCGACAGGAAGTGCGGGCAGTTTTTCGGCACGGTTTTGTCGCGGTTTCTGGACACTGTGTGAACTCTGCAACTGTGACAGACTTGACTGTGCTTGCACGTGCCAGTGTCCAGAAACCGCGACAAAACCGTGCCGAAAAACCGCCCCCACTTCCTGCCGGAGTCCGCCCACGCAACTGTGAACATCTCCGTGCAGTGGTCATCCATCCGTGCATTGGTCATCATAGCGAGCGTGACCGAGTCAGTACTGTCCGCAGTGATCCCCATACAAGTCGTTACGCAAGAAACAAAAACTGCTTTCAAACACTTGTACTTACCGGTAGTAGCATAGCTTGCGCCATGTCCGACATCGCTCAGTCGTCTAAACTGACGTACCCGCGGCGTGGTCACATAATGCGCCCGGTGGCATGGGGATGTGTACAGTAGCGTGGACGGAGCTCCGGCAGGAAGTGGGGGCGGTTTTTCGGCACGGTTTTGTCGCGGTTTCTGGACACTGGCACGTGCAAGCACAGTCAAGTCTGTCACAGTTGCAGAGTTCACACAGTGTCCAGAAACCGCGACAAAACCGTGCCGAAAAAACTGCCCGCACTTCCTGTCGGGCTCCGTCCACGCTACTGTGCACATCCTCGAGCAACCCGACTCATTATGTGACAGGAAGCACGGGCAGCACGGGTTTTGTCGCTGTTTCTGGACACTGTGTGAACTCTGCAACTGTGACAGAATTGACTGTGTGCTTGCACGGTCGACTCTGTAAAAAAATTTTCACACACCTCGGAAGGTTTTTTGTTGGGAGCTTAGATCTTTAAGTCAAACTCCGAGCATTAGAAGTCCAACGCTCTACCATTCGGCCACCCCGGCTCCCCTCCGCGGATATGCTGAAGAAGAATATGTCAAACAAAATCTGCAAATTTTGCTTCGGGTAAGTAGGCGTGTTTTCTGAATCAGAGACATACATGTTATGTATGTCTCTGATTCAGAAACACGCCTACTTTCACTCTGAAGACAGCCTGCCATCACTTGCGCCATTGAGGATCCCTCTGGGTTCAAAGCTGGTCAAGGATGACATAGTGCGCGACCTTGTGTTTGAGAGCACCGAGACAATTCAGGCCCGTCACGGTAGCGCAGTGAGCGCCATTTCCCCACCGTGCACAGAGGTACTTTCCACTGAAAGACTCTGTGCCCCAGAGAGTGTTTCCACCGTGCACAGAGGTACTTTCCGCTGAAAGACTCTGTACCCCAGAGAGTGGCCCTGCCTAGGTAGGTCCTATCTTTCTGACTTTGCAGTATTTTATTCCCTAACCCCAGTCACGTGGCTAATCGGTCGAGGTCGTACCTCTAGCCACAGTTCCTAACTCAGGATTTTGGGCGAAGTGTGATGCGCGTTGGCTACATGATTGAAATTGTGACGGTTACGTGCTTTGACCCCATAATATTGGGGGCAAATTGCATTTCGAGGCTGGCGAGTGGCGCTATTTAAGCCTAGAGGCCAAAAATCGTTTTCGAACATTGACCTTCGTTTCGAATCTATCACCAAAGACCACGCCCCTTTCTCTCCATATACGGCACAACACCGTGAATGGGACAACCGATTCAAAATGCAAATGGCTGCATGTTTGCAACCCTTCGGAGCTGCATGTTTGTTTTCGGTTGAAAATGGAGTACTATATATGCATCGTTGACGTTTGCAAGAAATGCTTGCATCCTCTACAGCGACGTGGTACGTGAGTGTGCCATTGTTGGCTTTATTTAGCGTAAGCAATAGTAGATAACTAACTTCTTTTCTGTGAAGCGGAGCCGGATTGTTCGGTAAACTGACTGTGTGGCAGTCCGCAGGTTTTGGCACAAATCGACTTCTGTTACGCGTATCATAGTTGAAAACAGGAAACATACTCGTGTAGATTCAAGTCTACACACATCAGAAGTCCAAATGTGAATAATTGTTTTCGGTGAGTAGATCCGACGATCGAAGAAATCAGCAGTAGAGCTGAACTTCGGAAGCGTCACCCCTCAGTTGATTTTGTGTGTGTGTGTGTGTGTGTGTGTGTGTGTGTGTGTGTTTTATAATGTGATTGTTTTCAAGAAGTGGTATCTGTATACATCTAAGGTCTGTAGGAATTTTGCTTCGGGTAAGTAGGCGTGTTTCTGAATCAGAGACATACATGTCGACCAATGTAGTATTTATAACTGGCGGTTAGTTCAAAAGTCCCAAGTAATAGATCTATCAAAATCAACTAAAGATTCACGTGTTTTACCAACTTTAGGCTCTCAATCACCCCCAGAAAGTGAAACCAAAGCAACAAGGATAGCTTGAAGGAGGACTGCTGACCAAGATCATGGGGTAGTGTGTTGACACTCATCGGCTGACACTGATCATGAGGACTGATCAAAGGTATGGTGTCACTGTCAGGTGTGGAAGGGTATTGCTGTGTGGTGTGTAAACTTGTGTTACTGTTAGCTGTGTGTACATGATGTTGATTCTCTTCCCATTACTAGTGTTAGTTTTGCCTGAGCACTGGAACTGATCTAATGGTTTATCAGCCAGGGAGCCTAGTGTTTCTCATAGGTAGTTGATGTTTCTGCATAGTAGAGTTTAACTTTAAGTTATTTAAAAATTACCGTACATCTGACATGTATACAAGATGAAAAATGCATGCATAGGTTAACATTTATGTGAAACACTTTCACTGGCAGTGGTTGTGTGGCTTTCATGATAGACACTGTTTCATAAACTAAGTGCATAAATCTAGCTCTTCACTTGTGTACCTCCCTTTTCCAAGCAGATTGCGTGACTTGCATCATACATTAGAAAAAAAAAATCCTTTTTTATTTCTTGGACTTTTTCTCATTATGGTGTGCTTGTTTCCAAGAACTGGGACCTGTAAAAAATCTGTAGCTACTATAGTATTGTGGAGTCGCTGAACCAATGTTCTGTTCATGTTAAGTTTAGCTTTTAACATGTGGTGATTCAAATTTATCCAAAGTAACTGAAACTTCCTGTTTTTTACCAGCTTTAGGCTCTCACTGTCTCATTCACACCAGAACTTTTTTTTTCTATGAGGAAAGGCATATAATATGTTTATATAGTCACCTAAAAACTGCCGTACATCAGACAGACCAGTAGAAAATTACATGAATTGTAAATTTTGATCGATCAGCAACACTGTTAACAGTCTGCATAAAGTACTGCATGTCACTGGTGTGGCTTCTTGTGTACCATGTATCCCCCTCCCTACCGGTTGTTGGCTTTTATGCAGAAGCACTGACCCCTCTCCCACCCCTGTCAATTTTTACCCACATGTAACAAAGTGAGTCTTTGTCGTCTGACCGTCTGTCTGGGGTAAACTTTATCATTGATCTTTTTCAGGAAGTATATTACATAGTAGAAACATCGAATTTAGCAGAGTGATGGCAAGTACACATCACTTGAAATGACCTCCCATGGAGGTCAGTGTCACAGAATCATGATGAGAATGTTATCAGATGTTTTGTCTGTCAGTTTTTCAGCAACAAAGACACCAGGCAACTCAAACTTTTTGCCAGATCTGCATTGTAAGATTAGAATGGCTTCTTTAGTGACCTGTAGCAAAGGTCAAGGTCACATATGACTCAAAAAGGCTTTGCCTAAACTAGTTCTTCTTTTCTTTTCTATTGTGCAAAAGTGTCACTCCCATTTTGGAAAAGTGTCATCTATTTATATTTTGTGTGTTCAGGGTTATTGGAACCCTGTCACTGCCTGCTGCTATTACATCTGGAACAGCATGTGAACGCCCTTTGGACTACTCACCCATTGAAGCACCCAGGGGAGGACAAGACAAGATGGCCACTGACCAGCCCAATATGTTGTTTCCATTTAATCACCTGCTGTCGTCACGGTCGTTCTTTTGTAATGCCATGTATTCGGGAGGACACACACACACACACACACACACACACACACACACACACACACACACTACACTCTCTCTCTCTCTCTCTGAATGGAAACAACTGACCGGGCTTGTCAGACCAATCTTGGTTTTGGAAGAGAGACGTCAAGTTGTTTTCTTTGAAATCTATGACGTTTTCTCCATTGGGATGACGCATAATACATTTGACGTAATAACTTTGACTCGGATACAATTCTTGCAATGAAAGCAGCCCCATGAAAATTGAAGTGTTGCTGCTGCGCAGCGTAAAGATCGAATTTATACCGGCTCAATGTGTTTAACAGACAAGTCTGCGCGGCGAACGTTTTTTTCACTATGTGTTATGTCTGCTGCGCGCGCGCGCACACAGACACACACAGACATACGCGCGCGCGCACGCACGCACGCACGCACGCAGACTTGCGCGAGCCGCGTTTGTGCATGTGCTCCATTGAGACCTATGTGGTGTTCTCTCACTCTACTATGCTATTGCAGTGATGTTGCTAGAAAATTTTGCTTAAGGCCATTGTCTGATGGTGCTAAAAAAGTTTAGGACATTTTGAAAATGTTTGGGACATTTTATCCGCTAAACGAAAATCAAAGCAAAGCAAAATAAAACAATTAAAACATAACCAAACACGGCTCTTTTGGTTCAAACATCTTTGTTTATTGTTCAAAAATCATTTAGTGTTTGTCTCAATGCCCGCCAGTATCTAAAAAGACTGAGAATGTGAGTGTGAAGATTGAGCTTCATGGGAATACTGGCTCACAGTCACTAAACTTTCCTTGGTTTAGCCTTCTGCCAAGCACGCAAGGCTCTCAGTGGGTCAATGTTGCCATCATGAAGCTTCACGCGCAGCAACATGTCCTGGTGTTCCCCAGTGAGCCTATTCCTCAATTTGGTGAGAGTGAGGTTCTGTTGTGAGAACACTCTCTCACACCCCGCTGTGTGGACTGGGCTGGAAAGAGCCAGATGGGCAAGTTTCATCATGTTGGGAAAATGCTTCTGATGATTGATGGCAATCATTTCCCACAAAGACACAATATTGTCCCTTGGGTACTGTTCTGCCAGCACTGTCTCTTTCAGTTCCACCCACTCAGCTTGGGCTGACATGGCACACAGGATGGGTTTGGACTTTGCCTGCATTTTCACCTTGTCTTCCATGTACTCATGCACCTGCTCCTCACCAAAATGGTCAGTCAGCCTCTGTATGTCTTTGTTACCCCACGTCTTGAGTTCAGCTTTGGACAGCACTGAAAGGGGGCGCATCCCAAGGACACCGAAGGCTGCCAGGAGGTCACAATCTTCTTGAAATCTAAAAAGCAGAAAAACAAGAGGGGGGGGGGGGGGGGTGAAACAATTTCAAATATGACTGTTTTTTTTGTTTGTTTGTTTGTTTTTGTTTACAGTGCATGGTGTAACAGCTAGGAAATGTTTGGCAATATTCCATAAATAACGAGATAATATGATTTACTGTAATAATAAACAATCAAATGCCTTCTGAGAGAATGTACTTTTTCATTCCACTATTGATCTGGTGTACACCTCCGCTTGTATTTTGATACATGTACTCATATTTCTGAATGTACGATGTACCTGCTCTGTATGTTCTGAATGAGCTGCTGAATGAACTGGGTCTTGGTGCTGGTGATCTGGTCAGCAGGGCACCCTGTCACAGGATACTGTCCGTTGGCTCCATTGTAGATGTGGGCATCGGTATCCAGGTCTTTGTTCAGCTTCTGTTGATGAAAGCCATCTTCTTCCAACAGCTTCTCCAAGTCAGAAATGCAGTGATCAACTTTCACCTGCAAACAAAAACTGTTATTATCAGCTATGAACAATAATTATCACAGTATTTTTTTTTTTAATTTTCAGGTCCATTGTCATGACACCACACTTGTTTCCGGCCCATTGGTGTATTCACAAAGCTCTTGCCAAACCAAAGAAAACAATTCAAACAACAACAACAACAACAACGGATTTTTGTTTCAAATTGTCACATCACAGGAATTCTGCCAGTGTGGCGTCACTCAGACTGTGTAACAAATTTTACCAGAAATACAATACTAAAGATAAGAATACAACATTACCTGGATCAGTGCAACATCAACATTCTCCTTCTGGAAGAACAGGTTCAGCTTTCCAATGATCGGGATAACGTCCATGAGGATGTATGTCATAGAGACAAATTTCTCTGTGGCAATCTGAAAGTATAATTTACACTGACTGAGGGTATGGTATGTGGATTATTTCATTTTGATGGAATTTCTTAGGTACACTACAATTGGAGCAGGAATCGAATACAGAATTTTTTTCTTTCTAAGTTTATTTTTGATTGTTGACAGTTGCTGCTGCAAATACTTGCCTACTTATAATGAAGAGTGAATTATGAGTGTTTATAAAATAATGCAATAGGAACTAAAAGCGTTATAGGTTTTAGCTCACCTTGCTGCGTAGACCTGCTGCCTTTGGATCAGTCTGCTTGGCCTGGTCGTCCAAGTATGTGATCAGTGGCTCCAGAATCCTGTACACGGTCTCTAGTGCCTGAAAGAAAGAAAGCCAGCGCACACCATGGACCTCCTTGACTTTCAGTTGTGGGGAGTCGAGGATCTCCTGCACAGCCTCCAGCTTTGAACAGCGTGTCGAGGAAGCTTTGAAGTAATAGAAGAGGTCACAGAGTACTTTCTGGTAGTCATTCATGTACTTGATGTTGTCCGCAGCTTGGCTAGTGCACAAATTGAATCTGTGTGCTACGCAATGGACGTTCAATAGGTGGGGGTTCTCTCTCTTCAAAAGACCAGCCACACCCTCTTTCTTTCCAGTCATGACGCTTGCCCCATCGGAGCCCAGGCCCATGATTTTGTCAGCCATGATGCCTCTGGATTTCATTTGTTGAAGTAACTCAGCAGTGATTGCTCGACCTAGTACATAAAAACAAACAGAAAAGAAGAAAATCAATTGATCATATTCAAAGTAAAAGAATTATAAATTAATTGTGCAATGGTGTTATCAATAGTGAAACTAACTCCAGTTGTTTTCTTTTAGGAAGTTGTCGTCAAATTGTTATATAAACTAGAATGGCAAAGCCCTTATGACTCAAAAAAAAAAACAAAAAAAAACGAAACTCGTAACTAAGAGAAATTTATACAATTACCTGTGCCAGCTGCGATGGTGACATTCGTGACAAAGTGAGTTGTTGGCTTGGCTGTGGCTGGGTCAGTTATCTGAGCGCTGATCACCAGTCTTTTCTTCTGACTTATGTCTGTCGATTCATCTGTCAGCACAGTCACAAATGGAGAGGCTTGGAGTTTCTCCTTTACCTCTTCCTCAGCCACATCAGACATGGCACTCAAAAGTTCAATGGCGGTCCATCTTGACTTGTAGTCATTGGGCTTTCTTGCAGTTTTACCATCCCTTTTTGAATCTTCTTCATCACTGTCAGTTGCTGCTGTGGCTTCCTCTTCTGTCAGCTTGATATCAGGGGTGTTCAGATCAGAAAGTAGTTTTAGCATTGGCGTGAACTTGCAAATGGGGAGCCCCTCTTTCACCAGCCAGTTCATAACTTTAATCCTGACAATCATCCCCTTGCTCTTCTCACAAAGCACTATTTCCTCCATCTTCGCCTGGTTTTCCTGATCTTTGGGAACATTCACGGTGTTTTTGTGGTCCCTCCCCCCGATGTGGTCGTTCAGTGAAGACGTTTTGAAATTGCGGCAGCCTGTGGTGAAAACGTTCCTGCAGCCGGCGTTGACGCACGTTGCACAGTACATGGCCTGGCCATCGTACCTCAGCCAAGGGTGCAGGACCAGCCATTGTTTCTGAAAGCTCCTCACAGGCACAGGCTGAGACTTAACTTCCTCAGAGTCTTGAGCCGGTACTGAGCTGCCGCTTGTCTCTTCATCAGATTCCCGTTCGGGCCGTTCATTCCGAGTTCCAACTTCACTCGAATCACTGCTCTGCTCTGCAGGTGTCTCCTGTGGATCTGTGGGCGAAACAGCCGGAGTCCCCGAAACAGGCCGTGAAAACGCCGTTAGCAGCCCCTGGCCACGTATCAGTTTAGGCTTCTTCTTCGGTGGCATCGCTGTGTTAAAAAAGAAAACAGCACGCTTCGAAACGGGCCACTCGAAAACGAAAGCAGAGCAGACGACACTTTCACTTCCGGCAAAGCATATCAGGGGAAGTCACTCTCGCTACTGCGTAACCGGTGACAAGCGCGAAGACCGGCGGCGTCGTATCGGTTTGTTTATAAACTTTCGGTCTCCCGGCCGCGGCAAGTAGCGAATCCGATTTTTATTTTCAAACTGTCATAGCATGGTTGATCGGCTGGCCGATCGGGACATAAAGCTTTAAGACAGTTGGCCGATCAGAGCAAGACAACTTCGGACATTTTGGACAACTTTCGGCATATGGCCGAAGGGCCGACCATAACGACATCCCTGCTATTGAGTGAGAGTCAGTGGGAAAAACAAAGCTCACTACATCAATGAAACTCCCGCCTTCCCCGTCTACAAATAGAGAACTTCCGAAAAGTGACGACACACCCCCACGTCAATCAAACATGACGTCGGCAAACTGACGCTGATACAGTTTTGCGTCAGTGATCGTGTGCCTTTTCTGCGATGTTTGTGAGGCGTGTGGCTTGTGTAAAGGAAATGTGCTTCGAGTACAAATTTTCAAATCAACTGACGACAACGGCTGCAGTGAATTTTTATAATTTTTTTGTATATTTTTTATGGCACCCCAGGCTCATTTTCTATGTATAGTAGGAGCGATTTTGAGATCTAAAGTGTGTTCACCAGCACTTTCATCAGGTACGGCTTACGCCAAAAGTATGAAAGCGACAACCTTCAAAATTCACTTAGTTGAGAGTCCGTATTCATGCTATCTATGTCCAAAAAATGGAGTGGTTTAGGTAAATATTACGCCTTTAAACGCCAGAAAGCCACTTTTTCTGAAAGGGCGATAACTCGCAAATCATGTGTGCAATCGTACCTGGATCGGGCCTTCTATTCAACAATCTTGATTCATTAAGAAACCCCAAATTTGAAATCGATCGGTTCAGTATTTTCGGAGAAATAGGCATCTGAACTGGGTTCACATGCAATGTCAACTCAGGCTCGGTTTACATGAAAACTATAAGAGCGACCATTTTCTAATAGTGACTCTGTTCAGAGTCCGTATTCAAGCTATCTACTGCCAAAAAATTGAGTGATTTAAATAAATATTACGCCTGTACACGAAAGACAACCAACTTGTCTCAAAAGGGCGATAACTCCCAAATCACGTAAGCAATCATCACACGCTTGAATCGTCTAATGTAACATTTTGATATATTTGGATACCCCAAATTTGAAGCCATTCGGTTGAGTATTTTCCAAGAAACGGGCCTGGACACAATTCACACACGCACACACATCCGCACAGACGGCACTCACTGAGGAGGAGAAGTGCGTTCGGAACACCATACGCGTCAGCATCGATGACGCAAGTTTTCTTACGTCATTGTCAGAGTTACACTTGCAAAATCGTCTCTGCGGGAGATCGGCAGTGACGTGCGTTTGTACCACAGATGCTTGCCTATGAACGTGGAAATTTTAGCCCGTCCTATTATGTTGTTTCCATTACTATGGAAACAACATAAAAAACAACCAATCTCAAGACATGCAATGAAGAGGCTGCCCATAAAGTTTGAAGTTTTGAGGCAGAGACAGGGGCTTAGGCAATCCCATGTACATGTATATAAATACACTATTAGTAGGCCAGAATGAGAGATTTTCACACCTTTTTGCACACCTGGACAGAAATATTCAACTTCAAGCTTGTGGAAACATGGTCTCAGATCATTCCTGTGGAAGTTTCATGCAAGGAAAAAAATATCTGTTGTCTTGCTCAGAATCATGTCAGTGTCAATGTCAAGAAAAATTAGGGATTCTAGCCCTGCTTGCAGAAATGTCAATTAATTTTTTGTAATGCAGTGTTGTAGTGCAGGTGGTATATATGTACAACTAATCATTATCCTACATTCTCATCTTTCAAATCCAAAGTTAGGAGACTATGTTTTTGTGCTGTTACGTAAACTCACCATTAATCAAAATGACTAACACAAAGTGATTTCCATTCAATTACTAACATCATATCAAAATTTGCTGCAGATTCAAACAAAACTGGTATCGCAGCGTCAGGTTTAAACACAGTAACCCATTTTGGTATGACTGAATAAAAAGAAAGCCAGGGAAGCAAGGCAACATGTATACTTAAGAGGTTTTGTTGAAATTCATTCAAGGCTCTGCGTGCCCTCTGGCACATGAGGCAGCAGTCAAGGCTTTCCACTTCTGTCGGTTTTCGGCAACTTTCGGTGCTGTGTCCCATGAGAGGTTCCTTGTCTTGAATTCGCGCTCCATGGTACGTCTCCAGGTCTCTTTTGGTCTGCCTCGTCTTCTTTTCCCCTGCGGAGTCCACCTGAGTGCAGTTCTCTGCAGTGAGCTGGGGGGCATTCTCAGTACACGACCAAGCCATCTCCATCTTTTTTCAGCGATGACTTCCGTGAGGGGCTGAAGGTCTGCTGCCGACAAAAGTTCCCCTTTGGAAATAGTGTTTGGCCAAAAGATGTGGCGGATTCGGCGAAGGCATTTGGTCTGGAAGGTGTCCAGCTTTTTTGAGATGGTGTTAGTTATTTTCCAGCACTCAGATCCATAGAGAAGGACGCTGAGTACATTGCTCCTGAAGATTCTGTACTTAGTTCTGAGAGAGAGTTTCTTGGACTTCCACACTGGGTGAAGCATGGCAAAGGCTTGGTTTGCTTTTGTCAGACGGGTGTTTACCTCCTGTGTGCTGTCTCCATCTAGCGTGATCTTGCTACCTAGGTAAGTAAATTCTGCCACTTCCTCAATCTCTTGTCCACTGACTAAGATAGGTTGGTCCGAGCTGTTGTTCAGACGCAGCAGTTTGGTCTTTCCTGGATGAATCTTGAGTCCAACTTGCTGAGCTATCTCTGCCATTAACTGTACTTTTTCTGAGCTGTCCTTATGACTATTTGCCAGCAGGGCAATATCGTCCGCATAGTCCAGGTCCACAAGAACTGTGGGTAGGGTCCACTGGATTCCATGTTTCTGTTCAGTTGTCCTCTTCATGATCCAGTCTATGGCCAGTACGAAGAGGAGGGGTGAGAGATTGCATCCTTGCCGTACCCCTGTTGTAATTCTGAAACTGTCTGTTAGTTCCCCATTGTTGCAGATGACTTTGCAGCCGACGTTGTTGTACAAGTTCTTGATGACATTCACCAGTTTCTGGGGGATTCCATAACTTCTCATGATCTTCCAGAGCGAGTCACGGTGCAGGCTGTCAAAAGCTTTCTCAAAATCCACGAAAATGGCGTACAGAGGGCTATTCCATTCGTTGCTTTGCTCTGTGATCTGTCTGAGGATGAAGATCTGGTCTATGCATGACTTTCCTTTCCTGAAGCCTGCTTGCTCCTGCCTGATGTTCTCTTCTAAGGATTTCTCCATGCGCTTGAGCAAGATCCTGGTGAAGACTTTGCTTGTCAAGGAGAGAAGGGTAATGCCTCGCCAGTTGCCACACTTTCCCAGGTCGCCTTTCTTTGGTAACTTTACAATCAGCCCGGTGTTCCATTCTTCCGGTATTTCTTCTGTGTCCCATATCCTCTGCAGGGTTTCCTGTAGGAGTTTGGGGGTTGTCTTCTCTTCAGCTTTTAGCATTTCTGCACACACTTCATCCTCTCCTGAACTTTTTCCGTTTTTGAGGCTCTTGATGGCATCCTTGACCTCCTGCTCTGTAATGGGTCCCAGGTTTATGTTCAGATCCTCTGTAGCTTCTTGGATGTCTGCTAAATTTGTAGGTTCTGGTCTGTTTAGGATTTGTTCAAAGTGTTGTTTCCAACGTTTTGTTGAAAACTATAGGGTTAAGTTCTGAGCACTTTGGTTTTTTGGGGCAACTTAATTTACTACATGCATTAGCCATGTTTATGGCCTTGCAGTTCATGTTTTATTTATAAATAAGCTTATAGATGGCACACATGTACATGTAGCAATATTTGTATGGCTGTTCATTTCTGAAATGTGTAATACATACATGTATGCTGAGCAGTTATTACTCTTTGCGGACTTCATTAAGCCTTTCCGTGTTCTTGATATTCTAACATATTTCAAAATTTATACCTCTTTCATCAGGCACATTGTCTACAATGAACTTCTTAAAAACGTAAGAATTCAGATATGTTTGATTTGCTAGTACATGAAGTGGGCAATGCTGATTATTCTGATGACTGTCCAGAACAGCACTGACTGAAAATGAAATGTGTACATTTACCCCCCCCCCCCCCCCCCCCCCGCAAAAAAAAAAAACAACTGAAGGAAGTCATTACTTTAATGAGAGTGGATAACTGGATAATAAAAGTTATATGACGTGCTAGGGACATGGTTCTTGTGTCTCTGTTGAATACACTGTAAGAAAAACATCCCAGTAGGATGAATATGGAAAACAAGCTTATTCCCATATTTTCAAATGCACAACCTGTAGGAGAGAGTATAACAAAATGACAGATACAAGCAGCTTTACAAAGAATGCATTTCTGATTTATCTGTTGCCACCTCTCTGTGTGTGTGTTTAGCCATATGATTAATGATGTATTGTGATCTGGCAGTCATTTTTGTTGTGCAGGCAGTAGGAATTGCAGTTCTCTTGCTGCTGTCTATTTCTGTTTGATTTTAATACCTGCCAGGGCTGTTTTCATGAACACAGTAAATTAACTGAGTCAATTGTGGAAGCATAGCAATTGTAGAAAAATGTGCATGTATGAATTGACACAAGTCTTTCACAATAAAGATGGGAAAACTGACTATGTGTACTATGTGTTCTGTTTGTTGTGTTAACTAAGTGTTGTAGCGTTTTATTTACTTTTCAGTTTTGCTTGCAAAATACTCTTCATTATACATAGATCTATTTAATGTAAGAAAAATTATAGATCCATATGTGTGTGTGTGTGTGTGTGTGTGTACTAGAGTGAAAGAGAAGGAAATAAAATGCTCCCACACACACACACCTCACACACACACACACCTCACACACACACACACCAAAGCACTGGGCACATGGTTGTATCAACAACTAGCTGAAAACTGGTGTCACTAGATGCCACAGTCAGGAACAATGTCTGTGATTTTAATGCTCACAGATCACGAAGTTTTTATGGTGTCAATCGTTGCACCACTTAGACTGACACCTGCACAGTGACAGCATCTCTAATGCCGACACTGAGCCTAGCGTATTCAGTGACACGGTGAACACATTGCTAGATTTGCTGCAACGCCAGCTTTCGCGTCTGCCCTATACAGTGTACAGTACATGGAATGAACATGGAATGAAAATCTGATCACACAGTCAGTGCATCCACGTTAACACAGCATTCATGTTTGTTTGTTTGGTTGTTTTTTTTTTTTTTTTCTTTTTTTTTTTTCAAAAGTGATGGCACCTGTGATAGTGAATAAGCATTATCGACATTTGACTGTGTGTACCGCACTACAATCCCGCTGCCTGACCACATATGAAGGATTTTTGTTCTTTTTTATGTGTCGGTTCAAACAAAGAGTTTACATCTAGATTTCTAGCATGACTACAGAATGTGCACCGCGCGTAAGTTCTCGGCTGGCGACGCTAGACCTGGTAGTCTGAGTCTCATATCGTAGCTGATACATTGCCTCTGGCCTGACTACGTGGATTGTGTCGTCTGCTTCTCTTTTGGTTGTCTCCGGCACTAGTTTAGACACCACGTGATGTCACGTTACCATGACGCAATCAAACATGGCGCGGAAAATTCGTCGGCTAGCCTCTCAAGTGAAACAAAAGCCCTAGCTGCGATTTATTCAGTCAGTTTTACTGTCAGAGTATGCTTGCCGTAAACTGCACGTTATTCTGGACCACTCCAGACTGTTCTTTTGTTTTACAAAAGACAACGTTTTGAGTAGCCACAAATTTCCCTATTCCTACCGGTTCTGTAGAGGCATGGACGCCAAGCCAAGATTTATCATTGGCTTGGTGCACGAGTTATTTATTCCCTTGTTCCTACTAGAAGCCATAGCGAGGCCAAGATCGACCCAGTTTTGCAGATCTGACGTCATTTTCAGGTTAGAAGTCAGTCTTTGCATCATGTCGTCATTTTTATGTTTCTTGCGTCAAGCAAATGTGTAACCAACTCTTGTTTCACCATAGGCCTACTGGCCCGAGGTTTTGCTGATCTGGTGTCATTTTAGGTGAGGCGTCCTACTGTCACCATGATGGGACCATCGAATATGGAAGCGCATGTTTAAGACACAGAGGATCAACGGTCTGAGTACGTAACACCGGCAGGGTTCATATATTAATTTGTGCTTTCCTTCATAAGACTTTTGACTCCCAAACACACATCCATCCTGAGCATGTACATCTAGGTCTGCTTACATTTGTTTCGAAGGATCAAAGTATCCGATGTCGTTGCATCAAGTGACCAGTCTTTAGCGAAGCCTTACTCATCTCTTCACCAGACACTGACACTGACACTGACTGACAAGACTGTTGGTTTTCTAAGTGTAATGAGCATGAATTGTTTCATGGAGTAATGCTGCGCTGTGGTAAATTTCGACAATGCTTTTTTATGCCAACGCTTCACTAGCTTCGCTCTGGTTAGGTGCTAGTTATGATGCCCCTCTCCTATAATCGAGGATCAGGGATCCCACCATAGAGACAACAATCAACACAAATATCTGTTGTGGCTGGACAATTATTCATATAATCATAGGACACCATTGAAGCTAAGTGAGAGTATACACTTTACCCATACAAACTACAGTGCGTGCGCGTCTCAGTGGAAAATACCCAAGTCTAACGCTCAGAGCATAAATTGATCCATGTCTCCATGATCCAAATGGAAGAAAAGTGTGTAGAATTTAGTGACGAAGCGGCAAAGCCACCAGCGCTAGGCCTATCTGAAGACACTTTTATGTGGCGGTTTCCGGAGGCTAAATCTGTGCAGTTTGGTGCATTTTTGGCACGATTTTTAGTGCTTGGAAGGAGGAAACACTTGTCTGGAAGAAAATGTTTAAAATAAGAATGTGCATTTTGCCATGATTGAAGTGCTTCAGAGGATCGAGGAAACACACTTTTGGGATTTTTCACCAAAGTTGGAAATCCACCAGAAGTTGGAAAACTTTAAGTCCTGAACACAGGAAGTTGAGATTCCTCTGCTTTGACAGCCATTTGCAAGGTATCAGTGCATGCGCGCCTGATACAAACCACTGGAAAAGGCAGAGATTTCCAAAGGTGGGCAGGGCAGACAAAAGCTGACAGGATGACAGGAATTGGTATACCTTTTCGTCAGACTCAAAAACAGCAGAAAAAAATCTCACAGGCTCTCTACACGCTTTTCTTAATCACAAAATTCACTGAGCGAAAAGTGTTTTCAACTAAAAGCTAATTTCATGATATGTCAATTCTGAGAAGACTGGCTTGCTGATTCCCCCAAGCGGAGGGCAGAAAAATCTAGACAAACGCATGAGATTTCTTTTATATGCAGGGGCGCCGGAAGATGTTGGGGGGAGGGGGGGCAGAATCTCGGAGGGGGGAACGTTGCCCGAAGAAAGTGAAAAGCGGGGGGGGGGGGGGGGTGGGGGGGGGGGGGGCGATCAAATGCTGCGTAGACAAAAAACCTTTACGAACCAGGACGTTGCCCGAAAAAAGTGAAAAGCGGGGGGGAGGGGGGGGGGCAATCAGAGGAGCGGACAGCCTTCGGTCCGCAAAAACAGAAGTTCTCTGTTGGGTGGGATGAGGGAGAGAGCACTAAGAGGGGTAGGGGGAGAGGTAGGGGAAGGGGGGGGGGGGGGGGCAAGACCATAGCTTTGCCCCCCCTCTTGCCATAGTCACCTGATTTTCCAGGTGGGGCAAAAAGACACTCTTGCCCCCCCTGCTTGGGTACAGGGGGGGGCAGCTGCCCCCCCCCCCCCCCCCCCCCCCTGCCCTCCCGGTTCCGGCGCCCCTGAAATGAATAAGATTTCTGATGACCATTTGATGTGACCACTGATGTACGAATGTTTATGTTATTATGTCCCTCTAGATCTAGATTGTAAGCGACAAGTATAGTCACATGGAAGGCTGGTAGTTTGGAGGAAAAAAAGAGGGGGGGGGGGGAAGGGAAGGATTTTGAATACTGCAAGCACTATTACGCAGCTGCTGTACCTTTCAAACTTTACCAAATCATGGTCACATATCCAGTTGAGTTAAATTTTTCAGTGCAGTATTGCTTTCCAAGGTCGCTTTGGTACTGTAAATATGCATTATGCAAAAGCAAAATTAATGGGAAACATTGAACCTGAACAGATCCTTAGACCACGAGATATCCAAATTAAGACTCTTACCTTTTTTTTCGGTGTACCAACACTGGCTGTAAAACATGTTTGTAGCCTATTGACAGAGTGAGCGGGTAAAACAGAAACACTATGATGTGTCAGAAGTGTTGCCACTTCACTGGCACCTGACTCCTTGACATCACAGGCACCATGCATCACGCTTGTATGTGGGCACTCGTTTTCAAATGACATAATATTACAATTTACGTGTACAGTATGCACTGTTGCCGAACTAACTTGTTTACTGCATTCCTGAGAAAAAAAAAAACAAAACAAACCTGGAACGCAGTGCTGACACGTCTGGCAGTAAAACCAAAAATCTCAGATCTTGCTATCCATAGTGTCTTTTATCTAGGGTCTTTGGTAAAACCAGTGAAGTTTTCTCCTATGGACCGAAATGATCGAGTTTGCCGAAGATGATCAATAAATTGTATTGATGATCTTTGGTTTTCCCTCAGTGGTTGTATGTTTCTGAAGAGCATCCATGTCTGTGCCCAAAGGCTACTGATAGGACAATTGAAACGTGCTTGGTGAGTGGATGATGGTTTTTGTAAATTAGGCTATTGGCTGTTCGTTCAGTTGGTCAGCCCAGAGACAGTGGATGGTCAGGTATTAGATTCCTGACCGGCCAAGGTTGTTTGATTTCATTTAGACTTAAGACTTTGTAATAGTTCTTTGAAGATATTATACAATATTATAATTAAATAGGCACTATCTACATACAACTAGATCTGTTTTACTACAAACAAAAATGCATCAGTGGGCCACAACCGTATTCATTTATCTTTTAGTATTACAGTACTCCTCGCTTAAGGTGACCCCCCACGGGACCCAAAAAATTCTTGATCTTATCCGAGGGGCACGCTAAACAGTCCTCTGATAAGATCAACTACCAGTAAAAAACTTGATCTTATCCGAGGAGCTCAATATTTGGCGATTATGTCATTTTTTCACATTTTAGACCGAAAGACTTTCCGCCAAAATATGTAATTGTACACACACACACACACACACACACACACACACACACACACACACACACGCACGCACGTAAGCACAAACGAACGCAAATGCATATACCCCCCCTCCCCTTTTTATTTTTTTTCCGAACCCTGTGGATCGCCCCCCCCCCCCTCCCCCCCCCCCCCCCCCCCCCCCCCCCCCCCCCCCCCCCCCCCCCCCCCCATCCGCTGATGTCAAGCCCCCTCCAAACATCTTTCCCGTGTTACATGGTTGAGGGATGGTTGCACTGATGTTTCGTGAACTGCAAAAGTACTTCAACTTGCCTTCCGACTA